>JAPYZE010004979.1:0-10548 GCA_030522805.1 Leptomastidea abnormis | reverse complement strand
CAGAGACTTAACGTATTCTTCGTTAGACAATTATACTTAACGTATTCTTCGTAAGACAATTATACTTTAGCGTATTCTTCGTACGAGGCGTCGATATACTGCCGCAGTATATAGTCAACTCCATGCGTAAATACATTGTATCTTATGCGACTGATGTCATGAGTCACGTGGACGTTTTACGAGCCCAATACAGTAACTAATTTGTATCTAAAAACATTAAATAAAACCACTAAAATCAAATACCAGACCTAAATGTTCATAACATTACTAAACTAGACAATTTATCGAAAAATTTGTGCCCCTAAACGTTGTTGTAGGTGCTTTAGATCTAAAGTTACAGCAATTTGAAGTTAGAATTAATTTTATCTCAAAATGCCATTAAAAATTCATAATTTTAAAGGCTCCCATTTGATTATCATAGGAATTTCAGTATAGTCCCGAATCGTACAGAAAATTTTAAATGGACATATTTCAGAAACGAAAAGAGCAAGATTGACGAGCAAGGGCGCAAAATGCTTGTTAAAAGTTGTACTTTAAAATTATCTATTATATGCAATTCGGATGCTCATTGTTTTAATACACTATCTTATTTTTGCGAGAAAAAAAAGTTACGAAATGAAGTGAAAAAAATTAAAAACGTTCTAAAATCGAGGAGTTATAACTAAAATGAATGATTCAAAAAAGAATTTTTTTCTTTTAACGAGTTCTACGAAGCTTCCAAGTTTCGACCGATTTCAGTGGAGTGTAAGTATCGATATCAATATAGCCCCATCTACAGTATAGCCCCAGTTTCCTCTAATTTTCAATATTTTTATTCCATACAAAAAAAGTCTAAATGGTATTGTTTTTAGCTACAAAATCTACTTCATCCAGATTGAGACCATCTTTACTTTCGCTTCCTAGGCATGTACTATTTTCACTCATATTTGAAAAGTGTAAAAAATAAACCCTGTTTGTAATAAAAAATCTCAAAATAATTATTTAAAAAATGATTTTTTAAATAGTAAAGAGCTCGATTGGCGCAATTATTTTATTTGCACTAATATCAACGAATTAATTGTAAATTTAAGCTTGTTAAAATAAATACTTTTTATAAGCCATATGATATAATATTATTGGCACGTGTAACTTGCTAGTTAATTATAAATATTCAATAAGTTTAACCTTGCTTAATTTACGTCATTATTCGTAGTATTTGGAAATAATTTAAAAATAATTCAACATACGCAAGTAAAATATACATTGACTGTTTTTGAACTCTTTAAATACTTTCAAGTGCGTAGTTGGAAAATTTACACAAATTTTGTGTTTATTTTGTGTTGTAGAATATAGTCAGGGAGCCAGTGTACTTCCCGTGGTCTTTTCAATTCGGATGGATCCATCAAGGCATCTTACGTATTTTTACCTGCTGAACACGATAAACGATAGTGGAAAGCTGTCCGAGTGGTCAGTTTTTTGTTATAAACAAATTTTATAAACAATTTTCAAAAATTTAAATTGTTTTTTAAGGCAAAAAAATCGAATTTTCCAATAATAAGATTAAATGTAGATGTTTTAGAGTTTATTCTGTATTTTTCGGGTAATTATCATGTCATTTATACTTTAGTATTGATTTCTATTTATTGAGGTTGTAAGAGACCCTTTTTTAAGTGCTTTTTTTACTAATTTTAATTTTTTGAGTTTGATATCTTTTTCTTGGTTTTCTGGGTTGCTCTTTACAAATATTATATTGAAATTAATTAAAATCGTTAACTGAACCTTATAAAGGATGTTTTTGATCAAAAAGTACCTTAATTAAGTGCTTTTTAAAAAAATTTTATTTTTTGAGTTTTATATTGTTACTATGGTTTTCTGGGTTGCTCTTCACAAATATTACATCGAAATTAAGAAATTCCGTTAAGTGACCTTGTCAAGGATGTTTTTGATCAAATAGTACCTTATTTAAGTATTTTTAAAAAAAAAAAAATTATTTTTGGAACTACACATTGTTTTTAAATTAAATAAGAATCACACTACCTTTTTCAGTGATAGATCTCATATAATAAGCCAATTGTATACTCGCGTAGCTTTTGATTTCAAGTGCCAAGTAAACATTTAGTATATCAAGAATGTATTTCTGTGGACTTGCCATCAGACAATGAGTTGTATTCTATAAAAATATAGCGAAGCACAATAAATAATTATAGTAAGAATTATGAATTTATAGTTCGTTGAAAATAAATCCAAGTAAGAACTTTTTTTGAGAAATTAAAAATAAGAACTTAATAATTTAAACTACATTAAAACTTAAAATCAATCAATCAATTATTTTATACAGTTATCATCAAAATGAAAAATAAAAATATTTTGAAATTATATGTTTACCAGATTATTCATTTTTTATACGTATAGAGTCAAGTTTAAAAAAATTAAATCAGATAAAAATTATAAATACTTGGATTCTTACCTTATAATTTTCAACCAAAGCGTTAATAACACTATTTTCGTCTTTAGTTAGAAAACGATCAATATTTTTCATCTGTAGATTCATTCCTGCAGTAATAGATAACGTTTTATGAGCTTGAAACAAAAACTGTGCAATTGAGTATCCTTTAGCTATTCTTTCATAAATTATAACCATTTTTGAATAATACTCCTCTACTTTTTCTTTACTTTTAAAAAGATTTTCTAGATTATATTGTAGATAAAAATTTGTCACATTCATATTTTCCATAACATCATTCAAAATAAACTCTTGTAGATGTGGTTCATTTTCAACATGACTTGATAAAAAATGGACAACATTTTGACAGTAGTGCCAAATTTCCATTTTAGAAGTGCAGATGTTTAATAGTGTAAAATTAAATTGTTGTTTTGAATTTTGACACGATGTAAAAGTGACGCATGTAACACTTAAAATCAGTAATTTCCAAAGCATATTGTCTGTGATGTACTAGAATAGCAGAAAAGTAAAGGCTTTGAGTATATTTTTTCATATTTTTAACAATTTGAAATAACAGGTGACAAATTAATTTATACTTTCATATAATTAATATATTTGTTTTAAAATTATTGAAATATTTAATACACAAAATTTCACACAGTATTTTTTCTTGCATAAGTCTATTTATTCTTAATAATTAAATTTTAAACTACAACTAAAATCTTAATTATTGTTAAATTCATTCAATTGGCAAATTAAATAATTAATTTTTTACCTCAAAAAATTCGAATATTATATAAAATTTTATTTCTTCGATTAGCAATAAGATTTTCACTACACACTGAACTACTTCAAATTATCTACTTCTTAACTCTTGATAACGAATAATACCTTGATCACACAGAAAGAAAAATTAAATATTAATATGTTTACACTGACATAAAATTTATATTCTTGATGAACATCTTTTTAAATAATTTGTCTTAGAGTTACCAAATGATAGGCCTCGAAAAAAAAAATTTCATTAATCAACAATTTTATATTGTGTTATCAAATTCTGTATTACATCGCCGCTAACGCTCTAACTGCGTCGTAGATAGATAATATGATAAGTTACTTTATCTCTAGATTTTCTGCTTTGTGCAAAGCAGTCTTCATATCGGTGTCTCAGATGAATAGAAATAGTTGATAAATACAATAATGATCAACCAATAATTAAGATTTTACTCACTTACATTTTATATTCAGTTTCTTCTCTTCGCTTCAAATTTATTGTCAATTATTTTTTGTTGAGCTGAAGTAGATCGGAATTTTTTTTTCTATAAATTTTCAACATCTAAATCGCTAATGGAAGACTGGTGACTGGTGACATGCTTTGAAAATTTAGTATATTACGTACCTGCAGAACAAGAATTAAGAAGGCCTAATATTCCGCCCGAGGCGAAGCCGAGGCACGAGAACCTGGTGATCTGCGCCTTCTTAACTTGTTCCCATAATGTGTGTATACTATTTTTCATCATCTTCCGATCTGGAAGTGCTGTTGAAATTCGTACAGCTGATCGGAAGTGATGAAAATATAATTTTAATACATACTAGCCATCTATAGGCGCGCTTCGCGCGCTCCATTCTGTATATATGCAGATTTTGTTTTGTTTTTATCTAAGCCAATCAGATCACGAATAAAACGGGAACATCAAAACTTTATTATAGGAATAATTTCCAACAACCAACCTGGATACTAATATATCAGTCGCTGCGTTGAAAAGAGCACATACTAAAATATTTTCCGCAGTTTTTATTCATCAAATTTATTATTATTATTCGTTATTATCATTATCCGATCTTATTCTTAGTTCTAATTTTTACAGTACATGCAAGTACGCAATCACCAGTTTCCTTGAATCCCTTGCAAAAATATAACTTTGTAACCTTTAGCATCATAAGCTTCAGTCATTGGATTCTCGTTCACATATGCATCCGGAAAGTGTAGCCTCTCGCTTACACTTTCACACATACATATAATCCAACCTGATATTTACGAGTCCATTGCGTTAGCAGTAGTATAGTAGTGAAGCAGCGACGACAGCGGGTGATTAAAGCCGCGGAAGAGTCGCTCTGCGGTCTTGTATATATAGGCAGTTGAGCTTTTGCGCTTTAACTCTCTCTTTCTCTCTCTCATTCTGTCTCACATGCCAGCACTCCGTGGTGGCAGCAGCGCGAGCAGCTTGATTTACTGGGAACGATATATTTCGTAGCGCAAGAGTGAGAGAGTTTGTGCGCTATAGCTGGTCGCGTGACAATGGCTCCTGTCGCTTGACACTTCCTTTCGAAATTATTGCCAGCAAGAGAGAGAAAGAGAGAAAGAGCTGCTGCCCAAAGAGGAGACAAGCGTACCCAGAGTAAAGAGAGAGAGAGAGAGGGAGAGGATGAGGTCACTCTTTGAGTCCGGTACGATTCTCTCCTCCTCTCTCTTTCTCTTCTACTCTCTTCTGTATTTTTTTTGTCCATCATCAGCCAACACTTGGCTGCGAGAACAGAGCTTTTTATCACAAGTTGCACGTGTATGTGTGTGTGTCTCGACTATTTTCACGGCTCTTTTGTCGGACGAGTTCCTGTACTCTTCCTTTCTTTTTTCGACGACACTCTTTCTCCTCTCTACTCTGTTCGTTCACAAATTTTCATCTCTTGCGATTATTCACATTGTGCGCTTGTTATATACGTTTTCGCGGACAAAGCAGATTACGGCTGATGAAAACGAAATGTCCTCTTTGTTTTACACTTGCCCCCCCTCTCCCCCCTTCTTTCTCTCTTTTCAACGTGGCTAAAGCTTTTTGACATGTCGTTTTCAGATTCATTACAAATCATGTTTATTGCGCGCTTCTTGTCTTTATCCTTAATTAATTGCCATCGTTGGTTTTCGCTTGATTATACAATTGTAGAATTTGTAGGATATATATTTGCCTGAATATAATAAATGTAAAAAAATACATATAGGTATATACTGTTACTTTTAAAGTCAATTATTGTAAAATTGATTGTTAATATAACACACCAGAGAAAAAATATTCTCATGATTCATCAAATAACGATAAATAAAATTGAACAAGTCCGATGACTTTCGATGAATCAATCGTTAATCCAAGCATATGCATTTATATATATACATCATGGTCAAGCTCAATATCATCCTCCCCTGAGAACAAAAGAAAGTCACGATTAAAAGTAGATACAAGAACGATCTATATATTATGTATATATACAACGTGAAGTGAATTCGTCGCGAGACGAATTGGGAATTAGATACAGCTCGTTGTCAAGTTAAAGGTCGCATATATACTTACATGTACCAAAAGGGGATTATATCGTGAGACCGATGTTAGCCGCTTGTTCGCAGTCGAGGTGACTTTTATATGTATCCCTACCTTCCCCGCAAGACCGTAACGAATCGCATTTTTACGAACTTGCTCGCTGAAGCGCGTTTTAGTCTTATTCGGCTTGTATAGACAAGAGAATTAAGTATATTTGTGTATGTGTGACTGTATGAATATGCGTGCGTATGTAGGAGTATTTTTCTTTGTATAGGTGTGTGTATTAGTGAGATACTTTTTTTATAATAGTAAAATTCGAAAATATGGGTCAAAAATTATATTACATGCGTACTGCTGATATTATTACTGTTTGAAACATCTTAGTGCCAAAACTTACGTACTTATAGTTGATAAGATATATCTATGGAAAATTTTAAATTAAATAATTTGTATCCAAAATACAGCAGCATATCGGTTTTGCCCTACTATGGCCACTTTAAAAGAGTCTTTTCTAATCATTTCAAACAAAAATTTATTTTAAATAAATAAAATGCATATTTATTTTATTAAATAAAAAAATTTGTTACACTTAAAAAAGCTTAACATGTCTCCTATTCGCATTTTAAAATAAAACATTCAACAAAACCACGAGTTAAAAAAAAATAATCGCACCCCCATAAATTTTAGAATTCAAACTTTTAAAATTTACATTTTTGACGTTACGTCTTAAATCACATCACATATCGCATTTTACCGATACCGCGATACAGAAAAACTTATTTCAATAAATTCACAATATCCGTTGGAAAGACACAACTAAAAAAAAAAAAAATAAATGTATACGTCTACGACAAATCTGACAAATACGTTATAGTTCCAATGCCTCTAAAGACACACATCTCTATCAGTGTATCACAACATCAAGTTCAAGCAGAGCAAGATCGGCTTAATGTCTTGGAACGGACGCCATATTAGCATGTCCGCGTCCAATCGTCGTCCACGTGCCGGGGCGCTTCTTCGGTCTCCGTAGCGAATTGGCCCCCTGTTCACTTTCAGCTATGTATATGCGTGCTATCCTGTGCGCGACCTCGTCATCATTTCGACGCAGGGTCGCGTGGGCATGCGCTTCGAGTCTACCTTCTACCAAACCTCCCCTTCCCCCCTTTCCCCTTTATTTCTAAAAGTGACTCCGACGAGCGGCCGAGCTGCTGCTAACGAGGGTGGGAAGTTGCGCGGGATCGCTCAATGAGAGAGAGAGAGAGAGAGAGAGAGAGAGAGAGAGAGAGAGAGAGAGAGAGATTGCTGTCGGAAGGGATTACGGGGATTCGCACTGTCGCCGCTGTGATAAAAACAAAACGCGGCTCTGTTGCGGCCGGCTTGTAAGTCTTATACTTTATAAGCAGTGCTTTTTCCATGCTTGGATTGCTTTTAATTATTTTTGACGATGAACGTGACGGAACTGTCTCTTGACTTGGAAGATGAACATTGTGGATCATGTACATTAAGATTGGATACGTAGTTTTTCTTTTCTTCTTTTTTTTTCAAGATTCTTATACGTAATATGTGGTGTTGCTATTAATAGAAAGTATTAACTATACTATGATCTTATTTTATCATAAAATTGAATAAAAAAATTTTTTGATAGCATGAGTCATTTCAATAAAAATTTACTTAAATATGAGTCAATGTTGAAATCATCTTTATTTCTATATTTCAAATTTATATTGTTGGCCATATTTTTTCTTTTAAAATGTATTTTCTTATCAGTCTTCTTCCATACGCAGGGGGTTGAAAAAAAAAAATCTCACTGATCTAAGATATCTAGAAAAAGAAAACTTCAACTATATATTTTTCAATAAAATATATAAAATTGAGATAAAAAAAAAGTTAGTGAATATGAGTAAAACTATATTTCGATATAAAAATTTAACAAAAGTATTTTCCCAAAAAAAAAAAAAAATACTAAACAGCCAAGTATAAAAATTAAATCTTCCGCACCAGAAAAGTTGAAGAGAGGCGTTTAAAAATGATCCATAACGAAAGATAGTCATAAAGAGAAGAAAAAATAAAGGGGGAGGGGGGGAGAGAGAAAATTAGTAGCATAACCATGGCCGAGTGATACGAGCATAGGGTAAGAGGCAAGGTAGAGAAGATACTTTTAAGAGACAGCGCATATTCTCCGCAAAGCTCACGCGTTGATTGTTAAGAACCAGAGCACCGTTTCCTTCTACTCCCCACCCCCACCCCCCTTCCTTTTCCTCCCTTTTATTTATCTTTATGGAGCTCGTGCAGAGGGTATAAGTACACTTATTCTACCACTCCCAGCCGACCTATCCCCCCTTTTCCCTTCTCTTCTTGAGTTGTAGAAAGAGGAGAGAGAGCAGGAGGAGCAAAGCTTAAGCCACATCGAGGGCGCGGTAAGAGATTGTTTGTTGTATTTGCTGCGGTTCTTGTGTATATATGTATGTACCCAAAAAGAGAGAAAGAGAAGCTTGCGCATTATCCATTTAAGGGGTCAAAGTAAGGGGATTTAAGAAGAGAAAAAGAATTACTGCCCTACGGTTCTTCCAGCTTATGCGACGTGATTTCACTTATGAGCCGCTCGATATGGTATCGGCAAGATCTGCGCGAACTGATCCCTTAGTCGGTTATAACTTAGGCTCTAATGAATGACTAGATTCTTTTATAAATTCTTTGGTGAGATATGATTATAGTTTCTTTTTTGTAAATGTGATAATAATGCAAAAATTTTTTTAAAAATCTACTCATTTATTTTTGAGTTTTGATTATTATAAAGCAAAATTATTTGGTAATATTTAAAAGCTTTTCCGTACAATAATTTTTAAATAAAATTGAATATAAAAGACACTACGTATAATTTTTTCTACTTTTGTAAAAAAAAAAAGAAAGAATAGTAGTTAAAATAAAAAAATAATGGTCATTCACTCAGAAGCAATAGAAAAGTAAAAGTAAAATCAACGAATAAAAAATAGACTCACATATCTCAATAAAAAGAAAATACAAAACAAATTTGCAGAAAAAAAAGAGTCATAATAGAATACTCACGCCGAATGTTTTATTCTGATTAGACCAAATCTCATATTTCCATCCAAAACAGTAGCTCATCTTGCCAAACTTCTTAGCACATCATTCTCTATCTTTTTTTTTTCGTCCGCTTATCAATAAAAACAAATGCGACAAAACGTATAAAGAGTATAGGGTTCGCATACGTAAACGAGCAAGCCACGCGCCCGAAGTCCAGGGGGTCGTCTCATTCAGTACTCTTAACTTTTTCGATGATATTCTTAGCACATCTACACACACGACTCATTCAATATACGTATAAGCAAACGGTACGAGTATAGTATAGAGGAGGTGGAGTAGTATAGAGACGAAGGTTTCTTGGACCGCGGTAAATTAATCTGCCTCGCTCGTAATCGGCTTTCGGTGATTTACCGGCGATCGAGTATGAGAGAAAGAGAATGAGAGAAGGCTGGTTAGAGAGGGGTTTGGGAAGTTTTAGTTCACAAACGGGAAAAGAAGTATCGAGGCTTGAGAGTCTTTCTCTCTGTCTCCGCGTATATGTGCGAGCTTTATGTATATATATATATATATATATATATACATACGCTAACGTTAATTAATCAATCTTGGCTAGCTTGAGAGTTTTATCGGTTGGCGACCATACTGCCTTGGGCCATCAAATTAGGATGAGCGAGTAGCGCCGAGCAGCTTCTGTGTTCTTCGAGAAGCTTTGGCTTTTATTGTTTTGTTCCAGCATTGATATATATTTTGTGTGGCTGGAAATTTCTCTTCTTGGTATATAAGATGTAATTTGTGGGGTGATGAAAGAGAGTTATATATGCTTGGTTGCGGTGTTTGTTGTTGTTGGTTAAGGATGCGTTGGATTTGGGGTGGTTGTGGGTGTGTTGGGGTTTGGTTGGTGGTTTTTGTTTTTTGTTTTGTTTTTTTTTTTTTTTTTTTTTTTTGTATAAAAAGCAATTAGGGGTAATTGAAGTGATGTAGGTTAGTCATTAAAAAGATTTTTTTATGGATTTGAAATTTTGATATTTGTTTATTTATTTATTAATTAACAATGGTTTTCTTTTTTCTTAATTTTTTTTTATAATTAATAGCATACAATTATGAAATTTATATACAGGTGCAATATTTACATCGATGCGAAATAACAATGTTAATATACCTATATACGAGTGTTAACAATTTAATTTTTTTTTTTTATTATAAACGAAACATAATTAAATAATGTGGTTTTTTATGTTGCATATTTCACTTGCTTTGAGTAAATGTCTAAATTGAATTATGATACATTAATTTTTTTTTTTAATGTTACGTTTTTATCGATTCCATAAGTATTTTTCTTATAACATTTTTAAGCTTAGAACGTCTTTTTGTCTATATTATTTATAGTATTTCAAATTATAAACTGTCGTGTCAAATTATTTTAAAAGCATTATCACCGCTAATACATTGATATTATATATAGTGCCTCTTATATTTTTAACATTATCGTGCTTACAATTATCATATTGTTACATCGATAAGTAACCTACGTGCAAATAAAATTTTTTAAAATTCGATTGCTTAAAATGACATCTTTTAATTATATATACATTTAAAATATTTCGTATTATCGAATATTACAAACGCAATAACATTCCATAAGTATATTTCCAGTATTATAATAAGAAATAAAGAAAAAAAAAAAGTAAACTTCATAAATAATAACGATGGCCTTTAGCATCAGCCAAGAGTCGGAAAAATAAACATTATAATTCAAGCCTCCCTCCTCCCCCC
>JAPYZE010004978.1:0-17574 GCA_030522805.1 Leptomastidea abnormis | reverse complement strand
ATTTGCGACTTTCATCGTACTTTGTGTAGTTGAACCTCAGCAATCGTGTAGTTCAGCCCCGTGATTTTTTCAAACTGTAAAAAAAGGTGACTTCAATGATAGTGATCTACAAGTCACAAATTTTAATATTTTGATTTGAAAAAAATTGAAGGGCTTTCTGACATCTCAAGTTTGATAACTGCATTTTTTGAAAATTTATTTCTTTGATTTAGTATGAGAAAAAAATTGCTGAAGAAAAATCGTGTAGTCTAACCCCTCTTCCCCTACACGACAAAAAACAAAGGGTACTGTATTTCCATTGGGCTAATCATGAATATAAATAATTAGAAAGACCAATCATTCGAAGTTTTATCGAATTATTAAAAAGCAACTTTGCAGTTTTTTCTCGACTTAGTGCAATAAAAAAAAAGTATTTTATTAGCTTAATAATTTTTTTTAAATACTTTTTAATACCTACGTAAAATGAATAGAACACCGTTTCATTAATGTGCCTTTAAAAGAAAAAAAGTTATAATCGATTGAATAATGGCTCAATTTATGTAAAAATTGCTTTTACGATTTATGTAATAGTTTACGCAAAAAAATCATGCTAAAATTAAAGTATATTCATATTGTTTTGTTCTTCTATGCATTTTTTAAAGACAAATTTTAAAAGTTTCATAGAAATCCTCATATACTACATCACGTTCATTTTAATGGATCCAAAAATTAATCATAATTTTATAAATCTTCGATAGATGAGCTTGATATTTAATACTTTTATCAATTTTACAAAAATTTATTTTCGATTAAAAATATGTATAAAATATAAATACCAACATACACACATATATACATAGGTACATATATACATACATGCATACATACGTACTTAAATTTAATATACACGCACGCGCGCTCTTTTTCTCAAAATGCGTTTTTTTGAGTTCAAAACGATGATAAAATTGAAAAAATGCGAATTGAAAATTTTTACCATTGCAAAACTTTTTCTTTAAGAAAACAAAAATTCAAGTATTTTTGCAATTTAGAAAAAAAGAAAGAACAAATAAAAAATAGAATAAAAATAATAATCAAAATACCTGTCCACATAATGTTGGATTCAAAGTTTCAACATCAGCTGGTCTGAAAGCAGGCTGTGATACTTTTGCCAGAACTCCTTGCTTGCTTAAGATGAAACTGCAGTTCTGGATCATTTTCAAAATTGAATCAGCACATTCTTGCGACACACTCCTAGAAAAAACTAAAATTTTATCTCAAAACATTTTTTAATTTAGCCTCGTAGGCTAAAAATATAAATTTAGCATCATACAATTTAAATGAATATTGAAAAAGCAAGTCTTAACTCAATGCGCATTGCCATTCAAAGAAAAACTAAATTTAAACGTAATACAAAGAAGTGTACTCACCCTATGCAAACTTGAAGGCAATGTAGTATTGTCGTGAGAGTTTCTTGTGGCAGTTGATAAGCTTTGGGTATTAAATCTTGTTTTACAGCTAATGGGTTCAGTATTTGAGGGCATCTATGTTGTAGAAATTTTATACAAGCAACTACAAAAATTTCACCATGATCTCGAACTTTATCAGTCAACCACTTTTCTAGCTTTAAATACTGACGTCGGGCAGCGAGACAGGCAAGATCGATAGTAAACGGGAATGATTGCTCTGCAAGTATGCCCGTAAGAGCTTTAAGGTCCTGGGCAACGTCGAGGATGCGCGACAGTCGAGTTTGATCCTGGTTACTGCACAGGTACCAGTCAGCCATCGAGCTTATGATAATAGATCTGATTTTAATGTTGTTCATGTCCCAGGCGTGCTGAAGAATCATTGCGCTGTTTGCGTGATCATCCATCATTATCTGAATCAGTTTACCCAGCAGCTCTTGTCTGTTCAAAAAACATGAAAACAAGTTCAATTTTTTTAATAAAATATCTTAGACAAATTTGATGGAAGTTATTTATTGTCGTGTTTGCCTACCTGAGAGTCGGTATAGGTGGATTAATCTTCAGCAGAGTTAGTATGAGTACGTCGGGGCAGTTTTCAATTGGCCACTTGAGCAGCTCTTTAACTGATTCATTCAAATCACGTTCGGCCATGTACAGCAAAAGTTCAACGACTTCAAGAGAGCGCCAGGTCTGCACTAGCCTCGGGTTAAGAGTGGGCGCTACCTTGAGCAAATCTATATTAACTAAACATGAATAACTGGCAAAACTGAACACATCTGAATATTTTATTGTCTTATGCAGGAGCGAAAATTGTCCCTTCAAGTTTTTCCAGCGCCGGGAGACAAAAAATTGAATAAGAAATTGATCAAAAGATTTAGCTTGAAATTTTTTGGCATAGCGTAGTCCATTCATCAATAATTTCAAGCCACGGCGGTCTTTGATAAAAAAATCTGGGTGATCGAAATTTTCTATCACTTCTTCCCAATTGATTGACGAATTCTATAAGAAAAAAAAATAACAATAATGATAATTATTATAAGTGTAATTATGTATTCATCATAAAATTTGCGCAAATTTGAGATGCAGTTAAATTTGTAAGGTGAAATGTTAATAGGCATTTATAAATATACTTACAACTTCCATAACAGCTTCAATAAAAACTGTGATGTCCCAGGTTGTCGGTGAGTCGGACGTCTGTTCTTTGTCATCCTCGCTAGTGGTGGCATTATCCTGACACGAGTACGTTTCGTCATTATTTACAGTGAGGCTACCGCAGGTACGTGCCATGTAGGACATCACTTCAGCAACGCATCGTGCCGTCAAATTGCGTACGCCAATGTTTGTTAATTTTTTGGAACAATCTTCTTTGTCGGCTGTAAAGTCATAGCCAAACTCCATTATCAAATCTACAACGTTGAAATCAGAATCCTGAAAATCAAATCAAAGAATAAAGATGCGAACAAACGAATGGACAGTCTAAATTGCTTGCGAGCTGACTGCCCCAGCTAGTAAGCAAATAGCGATTAATTTACCACTAAACTGACGTCCATATTTAATTTTATAGACTGTTGCAGCTGCAGCTGTTGCGAATCTTCCTCGTCGTCAGGGTAGAGAAGCGGTGCAAGAACGATCGGCACAAGCTCCCGGGGAAAGTCGCGACGCAGGCACTTGAGCAGCTTGCCTTTCACCTCGGAGTCAAGCTGCTCAACCTCATCTATCTGCTGCTGCCTGAGGACGTAGGTGAGGATGAGGTGGATGATCTCGGGTGAGGTATCATGCAAGCCGTCTTCGCTCCGGCTGCTCTTGCTGTCGTCGGCGTTTACGTAATCCTTGATCAACTCGGGCAGTTGCTCGCGCATAAGCCGTTCCGCACATGCCACCAGACTCGCGCTCGCTGAATGCTGGAGGGCTATTGCAAAGACGACGTTGTGGATCAATGGCAGACCAAGAGCTTTGACGATGTATTGGAAGGTTTTCCAAGCCGCTGTGCTTGACTGAAAAATTAAAATTTTGCACTCAAAATTTTTAGATAAAAAATTGTTGAATACTTTGTTTTAGAGAAGAGTAGAGTGGGGGGAGGCGAGCATGTTTGTGATTTTACAGGATAAAAAATGTTGAGACTCACATGTTCAGGTACCTTCAACGTATCTTCAAATGCAAAACAAAGGGTTGAGACGAATGATGGCTTGTTTAAAAGTGAGTTTAATTCTTCTTTTAGTAGTCGTCTTTGATAAAATTTAGTCGAGTTTGGTAGCGGTGGCTCATCAGTTGAAAAATCCTGTTTTAATACTAAACAGCGCAATAAACGACGCTCAACTTCTAAGCCATCTTGGTGCACGTACTGAAATAAAATTTTCATTTCATTAGAAAAACATTTAAATCAATTACAAGGATGAAATGATAATTAAAGTTTTACTTGAATTTTTTTGCCTCATGTTGTTAATCAAATTCAGTATATTTTTAATATTGTAATAAAACATAAAATTTTTAGTATTTTATTTGTAAGTTAAAAATAATTTATTTAATTATAAATAATGTTACACTGTAATAAGTATGATTTTAAACATTAAAAATAGAAGAGAAAATTTGTTTATTAATAATTAGCAATGCAGGTTTTTTAAATTAAATTTGTTTTGTATATTTATGACTCACCAAGTTCTAGTTAATTCTTGGAATTTTATTTATTTACTTATTCAGTTTATTTGTTGATGATTCATTTATTAATTATTAAGAAAAGTATAATGCAAGTATATACATTAAATTAAATTTTATGTACTGTGTGTACTTATCCTTATCAGTGTAAATACCAAAGTATTATACTGAATTTGTTTTCAGTTTTGAAATAAATAAAAATAATTTAAAAATCATCATAAATAAATACTAAATACCTATAAAAGTTTTTATAAAATATTATTTAGAATTGTGTTATTTCATTAAAATTAAAGTTATATTTTGAAGATACTATAATGTTTTGATGAGTTTTTAAATATGTATAGTATAAATATAAAAATACGTAATACCAAATATGTATGAGAACAAGATGCTTAAGAATAATGCTGACAAATAAGGAAAATATCTTGTTTATGTATACCTGCACATATTCCAAAGAACAAAAACACTGGCATGACAAAACGATTTTTTAGGATAGGCATGTGCAGAATGCAGTAACAGAAAAGACTTTATTAATATGAAAGAAAGGTAAAATGAAAAGAAAATGTGAAAAAAGTCTATATTTAAGTACCTAGAGTGCAAGACACGACACCAAAGTATTGGGAGTTCCAGAGGTTATGTATGCGGAATAACAAAGTTGTACAAGGAGAGCTCTACTATATAGACTTGAAAGAATATAAAGGCGAATACGTCGTAAATACGTAGATAAGATGAACGTACATACGTACTGGTCGATTCGGTTTGTTATACACATAAATTTAACATGCACAGCTTGTATGCACTGACTCATATATACTCACATCTGATATCTCGTCACAGCTATCCCGATAATTCTTTTCGTTGAGATTGCTCACCAAAAAGTCAATTTGCGACAGAGTGGCAGTTAGCGGGTCCAGGTTCATAGTTCCATGCGCGCGCGCTGGGGCCCCAGCCAGGCTACTCTACTCCTCTTGACGAGACTCTTCTCTCTTCTAGCGCGCGGATGATGAGCTTCTTCTCAACCGCCACAATTCTTATGATTATTGCTCCCTGCTTATTACCTGTACACTTTTCTTTTACAAACCTATACATGTGTGTGCGTGTATGTGCATGCGTGAAGTGAACACTCCCCCGCTCCACCAACACTCTACCGTCTTCTTCTTCTTCTTCGTCTCCTCAACCGTTGACGGCTACTGCTATAATAGAGTATAATCTTCCAGCTCGACGTCTTCGATGGTCTTCCAGCAGTAGCGGTTAAAACCCAGTACCCACTGATGCCAGGATTGCCAAGTGCCTGGGCGAGGTAAACACGAGCACTTGCTTGCTGCTGTTGGCGTGTAAGGTGTTATTGTTGTTGTCGTTATTGTTGTCGTTGTGCCCTGCAAAGCTGTTGCTGTTATTATATTGTGAACGCTGACTCTCTTCAGCTGAGATATTTTGCTAGTATAAAACTGTTTTCTCTTCGAGTGACTGATGCAAATTGACGACATCTAAGTATATTTGCGGCATTTGATAGAACGAACAACGCGAATAACCGTTGAACACGCGCATTACGAATTTACAACTGTTGGGGACACGAAGTTGGTTGGTTATGTGACTTATTTTGACGTCGCCACACCTGATGTAATATACCCTTTTCTTCATATTTTACGCCAATTTTTCCACCTTTCAACATTAACCAAAACTAATAAATATTTTTGCCTCAAATATTTTTTATTTGAAGCCTTATAACTATATTTACAACATATATTAAAGGTTAGGCTATATTTCATTGATTATTTATAAATTAAATCAAAATTCAATAATACTCCATAAGCGCCTCCGACCGAATTCGCGACCAAATCACCAAATCCTCTCCCCCCTAAGACTTCTAATGCGCGCGCAGCGTGTAATTTTCTTGAATTTTAAAAAATATTTTCAAATATTCATTACAGCTCTTTTGAAATGTAATTTTTAATCAAACTAAATTAGTATTGCGCTCTTAACATAGCCTACATTGAAACTTTATCATCAAAAAAATTAAACTCTTTTTAATTTTGCAACGTTTTCTCATTCTCGCTATTATTTCACGCGAGAACTGATAAAACGCTAAAATTTAACTCAATTTACTATGTTTTAGATAAACGCACGTATGCGGTCTACGGTGGTCTGTTTTATATATATATATATATATATATATATATTTATATATTTACGCAGATTGATGTAGATGCGCGTTAACCTATTATTTGTCGTACCGCACTACTTTATCGATCAATTATTCGTAACAATCAATCCATTATGAATTTTGCTATATTTAAAGAAAAAACTAAAGTAACTTTTCATTTTAATTACTTTACTTTTTAATCAAATTATTTTGAGTTTATTACAATATTCGCGCTATGTGGGTATATCTATAACTCAACCAATCATGTTAATATCAACCAATCACACCACGAATAAACGGGCTTCACTTTTCGGTCTACTAATTTTTATATAACCGATTAAAATTGCTGCGTAAAGGAAGAGTCACTCGGGGCATAAACCAATTTTTTCGCTCATATATTATATTACATATATGAGTGAAACTATACGACGCGATTCTTCTTATATTAATCCATTCAATTTGTTTATTAAACATATAGTAAGCATGTTTGCAGAAATGTGCAAATTTTACAGCAAAACAAAACTTTAAAAGTTAAAAATCGGTGTTTTTGACTTTTTCCCGTAACTCTTGGACTTTCCAAAAACAGCGATAAATTTTTTCAGCAAACATTCCACAATCTGAAAATTGGCTAGTAGATTAGTTTCGGCGTTAGTTATATTGTCCTTTTTAACCGGATCGATATAGGATTCGTTTGTGTCATTTTTACGTAACTTTTAATTTTTTTATTGTTATGGGGCAAAATCACACAATTTTTTGGGGCTAAACTACATGCTGCAGAAAAAAGTTATCGCTGTTTTTGCAAAGTCCAAAAGTTACGTAAAAAAGTCGAAAAAATGTTATTTCGGTTTTAAACTTTTGTTTTGCAGTAAAATAATCCGTTTTGATTTCTTGTGCAAAAACTCGAGGGTGGTAGTACTATGTCTAAGAAAGACATTAAACTCATTAACCAGGGTCGCAAGGACTAAATCCTTTTTAGGAATTATTTACGTATTTAAATCCAAAATCCTTTTTATTTTGGAATTGAGACCATAAGTCCAGTTTTCAAATCCTTTTAATTTTGGAATTGAGACCTAGTCCAATTCACAAATGCTTTTTAATTTTGTGAATGAAGCGTGACTAATTCACAAATTCTTTTTGATTATGTATTATATTACAAAAAAAAAAAATTGTATTTCGCCTTAATCCTTTCTCTTTTTACACGCACAGTAGGCTTAGATCCGAATTATACGTTTGAGTAGCAGAACAAATTTGCGGGTACAACTAATAAAACTGTGAATTATAGTCATGTTTCATTCACAAAATCAAAAAGGATTTTTGAATTGGACTTGGTCTCAATTCCAAATTTAAAAAGGATTTGTGAGTTGGACTCGCTTCAATTCCAAAATCAAAAAGAATTTGTGAATTGGACTAGCTTCAATTCCAAAATTATAAAGGATTTGTGAATTGGGCTCGCTTCAATTCTAAAATCAAAAAGTATTTTGGACTTGTGATTTAGCCAATTCATAATCTTGCAACCCTGGGTAACATATAAAAAATTGCGTCCTGTAGTTTAAACCCGTTTTCCCCAACATGTAACTATTTGATTCATAGTTATAAATTTGTCGACGATAACAAAATTAATAAAAAATAATGAGTCAAATGCTAAATTAACATATGACTCATTCATAAAAAACTTGCATATTTTGATGCCCAAAACGAGGATCAGAAAATTTTGTTTTTGGAATTTATTAAATAATTTTCTTTTTTTAATATTGCAACTGATTCCAGCTTTCGGTGTTTTAATTATTTAAATCGCGGTAAAGCGGATCGAAATGTGCAACTGATGCAGAAAAAAAACACTTAAATATTAATCCAAAAAAGTAAGAATATTAGTGGTAGGGTGCACTTTATGCGAGTGGCCTGAACTTTGACAAATCTTGAGGACAGATCAAAAACTTGTAATAAAATATAAATTTAAAATTTTTTTCATCATACAGTAGAAAAAAGTTGAATTTACGTTTATACAATTTTACTGTTAAATTTTGAAAAAGAAAAAAATTAAAGTATTGATTCTATACACTGTCAAAGTTGAAAACTCCGACTGAGGACATTGTCACGATGTCACGCCTATAACTTTTTCGTCCTTTTTTATTTCCTACATCAACACCATTGATTAATAAGGTCCGAAATGTAATGTGTTTTTGAAAAATTTGTTTTTCAAAATTTAATAATGACTTGTAAAGTTTTAACAGGCGAGGACATGAAATTCACAAGTTTTTTGAGAATGAGCCATACATGCAAATTATTTTTACAATTTGTTTTTCTTTTCTCCAATAAATGAAAAAAAATTTCTTATGGTATAGATTATAAACTTAGTACTATTAAGAAGGAATGAAATTAAAAAAAATTTTTTGCAAGCCAAAAAACGAAAATTTGCAACTTTTGTTGCATTTCGTGTAGCTTATTAGCCCCAGCGATCGTGTAGTTTAGCTCCGAGATATTTTTGAATTTTGAAAAAAGATGACTTCAATGATTGTGTCACCTTAATTTATAAATATATCAGTCAAATTCTAGTAAAAATATTACATCTTTATTAAGCTTGCTCACAATCTTTTTATTAGTAGAAAGATATACCTACTAAGCATTGAAGTATGACGGGACGTTATACAAAATTTTGGGTATATTTCGACTTTAACTTCAAAGTATTAATTTATTCGTGTATCTGTATGTACATGTACCAGTATTGGAATTCAAAAAAAAATGTGAAACCCCTGGTCAAACTTTCACTAATCGAATTTAATTTTGTTTTTGAGCAAAGGACGTGCAGGTTTGCCATTACTTTGAAAATAGACCATATATATCGGCAGATGCTTTAAATAAGATATTTAAATGTTTGTAAATAATGTGACAAGTATATTTTGTAGAAAATATTTATTCGTACAATTTAAAAAAAAAATTACAATTCAATATGCACATTATATAATATACATTATGTATAAGCTTAATTATAGTGTTACTGCTATTACTATATAGTATAATTATTGTTAATATAATTATTATTGCTATTGTTATAGTTTTTTATATTCATAATTACAGGATCAATCGACGTAGTAATTCAAGTAAATTCATAATATTAGAGTATAATATTTACACGCAGATATTTGTAACCATATAAACATATCGTCGGCTCCGGGTAAGAAGAAGAGGTTTCCTAGATTTTTCCGGGCTTGAAGATTCCCAAAATTTTTCTGGGTAAAATATTTCTTTTTTAGATTCTGGATGAAAGATTTTCTTTTCAGATTGCGGGCAAAAAAGTGATTTTACAGATGAAATTTTATCTGAAAATGCTTGCCTCAAATTTTGAAAAGAAACTCTTGTACTCGGAACGTGAAAAGGAAAAAAAAAACTTGTTTGACCAAAATCTAAAATAAAACTATCTTTTTTGGAAAAATTTGGAAAACCTTTTTGCCGGAAGCTGATAATACGGGTATATTAGTAATAATAATAATAATAATAATAATAATAATAATAATAATCATTCCGTCGATAAATATAATTTCGCTAAAATTAATTCTTTGGCGTTGTGGTGTGTGTGCGTAAGATAAAACTGATTATTACAATCTGTTAGCGTAATGTAATCAGTCTTAATTGTATTACATATTGTGAAGCACGACTACGTCAACTTGATGAAGATGCTTGTAATAATTATATGACACACAGATTATGTACAAATGTATTAAAAATGCCAGAAAATACAGCGTCTTTTCAATATACACTGTATTTTGGATGATTATCTCTGTTTCAATATAATACACCAAAAATTATTATCAATCCCATTATAATAACATGAGCATTTTCAAGCAATGCCATATGAATGTGATTACATTGATACTATATTCATAGGATGATTTTTTGGCATTTTACACCGCGATTCGATACCTATTACATTTATTATTTGTCGATTCTTCTCGCATTATTATACAATTGAAACGTGGCAACGTGTATCGTTGCGATTATAATTTTAACGAGCTCACGATACCATCTACTTCGTATAAAACTTGTCTTTCATTTATATTTGCAATACATAAGTATGTACATATTAAAATCGATATCCTGTCACACATCAGGTTTCGCGTTGTTACATTATTGCTTTACAATATTTATGTAAAAATAAGAACTTAATATAGCTAATACACAATATTTATATAATCTTTGACAAATTCCAGTTCCGATATTATCATTATTATTATAATTGTAATATCCATCATAAGATATAAATCATGTAAAAATGTTTTCGACGAACAATTAATCATATAAAGATGAAAAAAGTTGCAGACAAAGCCGATAGATATGCGCAACGATACAGAAGTACATATGCCTGCACATACGCCAACTATAATTGTATATCACTGTTATGGTAAAAGTAACTTGAGGTCTCAAGACCAACGTTTGCATATAGTGTAATTATAACGAGTAACTTCATCCAACATTGTCGTTTAGACCCCTAGAACGTACTTTTCTTATGACAATAAATCAAAAACGTACTCAGGTGTACGTACTTAATATCGCGCAGACTAATTATTATAAATTATTGACCTTTCTCTATACTTGTCATTCCCTCTAACTTTGGTTCTAATAGTATATTTTGACACGTGTGGGTAAGTCAGTTTTTTAGCGTTGAGGAGGTTTTTTTCCCGAGCGAAGCGAGGCTGAGAAAATGCCTCAACGCTAAAAAATGACTTTTCCTCCAGTGTCGAACGATATTTTATTCCCAGAGAGCCTAAAAATCATTCCAAAGTTGCGATTTTTAGGCTTGATGAGGGAATAAATAATATTTTAAGTTGTTTAAAAATTATAATTGATGCTTATACTTTATTTTGCATTTTAAATTATTTTTCTATCTTTATTAAAAAAAAAAAAAAAAATAATAATAAAAAATAAAAAAACTGTAAGTGAAATATCGTAAAAAAGTCAAAATTGACAGTTTTTGATAATTTTTAACTTAAGCTGATGCCTAATTTTTTCCTTAAAGTATGTGCCTTGAACAACTAAAAAGATCTTGGATCAAAAACGTAGTTCAAAGTTTTTTTTCTATAATTATTATTTTTTTTTTTTAATTCATTTACCGACTGATCATATACGTGAATTTGACGACATACGAATTTTAAAATATACACAAATAATAATATTGATATGAAGTTGAAAATAAATTTTTATTTTAATTTTGAATTATGGGTAGATCAAATCTCGCTAGTTTGATTCTTTTTCATTTTCTAAAGTATTATGAAAGACGAGTATAATACTTTTATCAAATTTAAGACTGATTGAAAAAAAAACCTTGATATCAAGTTGAAAGTGCGTCTTTTTGGTCGCAATTTTCTTTCGTTACCATTATCTAAAAACTGCAGAGCTTCACTTTCGTCATAACTTTTTGACGACAAGCCGCAGTATTTATACATATTGGTAGGTATATTACCTACATAATATCACGAGAATGAGCATCATTTCCTTCTCTTTTTTTTTTGTTTACTCCTAGTGCAAGCAGTGCTTCTTGCGCTGCAGAGACAATTCCGCCGCGGCAATGGCCATCCACTTGTTGCTGTCCGAGCGGTACCAGGTGAGCCCGAGCGAATATCGTCCATTGAGATTGGCGTGCTGGCAGCGACTGAACCACCAGCCACCCTGGTAGTTGGCCGCGCAGTTGGTCGAGCTCGCGTCCAGGTCCCGGTCCCTCGCGCTGAACCGCATCTCGTTCTGGTATGCCATCGCGTCGCTGGCGTTCCCGGAGTAGCCACCCAAGCGCAAGCGGTAGCCCTCCTCCATCGGGCCAACGCTGAACTCCTCGTAATTCGCGACCCAGTAATTGTCCTCGATGTCGTGCAGCTCGATCCTGAGCCTGCTGCAGTTGTCCCGGCTGAGGCGGTGCAGAGCCTCGTTGCCCGCCCAGAATTCGCTTAACGCCGAGCCGAAGCCCTGGGCGTAGTCGTTCCAGCTCCGGTCGAAATCCACCGCGCCGTCGACTCGTCTGCCAACGACGATCCAGCCGCGTCGGCAGGCTGCAAGGAGCGGCGCCCCCGGCGCCGGGGCGAGCAGGGTTAGCTTTTGCTTGTTGTCACCCGCATTGTCGTCGTCGTCGTCGTCATTACCATCGTCGCTCTCTACGCCGCAGTTGCCGGGCAGGGAGTCGACCATTTTCCGGTACTCGTCTTCCGCGTGCTCCAGCTCGCGGGTCAGGTTCTCCGCCCGGCCGAGGCCGCCCGCGGTCGCCTCCAGCCTGCTGGTCCTGAGCTCCAGCTGGCTCAGGGTCTCGCGCTGCCTCTCGCCGCTCTCTTGCAGCCGGGAGGCGCTGACGCTCAGGGCCTGGACCATGCGACGCAGGCTCGCCATCTCGTCTCGGCTCAAGGAAATCTCTGCCGCGGCCCGGGCTGCGGCTAGCCCGAGCCGGCCGAGCTCCCGGCGCGCGCCCTCGCTCGTCGCGTTCCTCGAGCGCTGCTCCTCCGCGCGGCCTGCCTCCAGGGCTGCGAGTCCACCCAGCGCCCGGCCGAGGTCCGCCTCGAACCCGAGCGCCGCCCGGCTCGCGTTGCGCAGCTTCTCGCCGAGGTCCCGGCCGATCGACTCCAGCACGTGGACCCGTCGAGCCAGCTGCTCGTCCCGCCGGTTCTCCGCTTTACGATGGCCCTCGAGTACCAGCCGCCGCGACACTAGGCCTAGCTTGTGCTCCAGCCTCTCCATCCGCTCCTCGAGCTTGTGGTGTCGCTTGTTCGCTGCTAGTACTGCTGACTTGCTACTGGCGTGTCGGCTGCGGTAGTGCTTTGAAAGCTCCTCGAGCTTATCCTGATCTTGGCGCAACCCTTTCTGCATCTGATGCTGCTGCTGATGATGAGGCTGCTTCACTTCGTTGTTCTCGCCGTCGTTGTCGTCGTCCTTCAGAAACTGCTTTTTTCTGTGGCTACTGCAATCCTCGCACTTTATCGACTTTAACTCCAGCTGCATGCTGCTCACCTGTAAATGAACAAAAAAAAAAAAAGAATTAGTATTAAATTGATCTACTGCGGTATCTATAACACAGATTAGCTTATGATCATTTTTAAAACATTCATATTAATATTTGTTTGTTGTAATTATAAACTATATAGCTATGCCTATATGAAACACCCAATCGTCAGTGCTTTTTTCTCTTATACGTTTAAAAGTTTCTTTTAAAAATCATATCTGAATTTTCTTGGGGCTTCAAAAAAATCAATAAATGTGGATCAGTTTTATGAAGACAAAAATTTTGATCTCATAATAAACTGCAAAAAAAAGTAGAAATCTTTTTTTTTTTAATTTTATCCTTCACTACACAATAAAAAATTAGACATACAGAGACTGAGTGTACAACGTGATATCTTTGAGTTTAATTTGTTTGTTAAACATACAGCAGGCATAATAGTACTATTACGCCCTCAAGTTTTCGCACTAGAAATCAACGGGTTCCACGTTGCAATCAACAAAATTGTAAAATCAAAAAATCGATATTTCGTCTTTTTTCTCTAATTCTTTTACTTTGCAAAAATAGCGATAACTTTTTAAACTGGCCAGTACTTTATAGTTTTGGTGTTAGTTATATTGCCCTCTTTTGCCTGATCAATAAATTCACTTTTCTCATTTTTATATTACATTTAACGCTTATTATAGTTCTAGAACTGAAAATTGTACAATTCTATTGGGCTGAACTGTACGTTGTTCAATTCGCGTTCAGATGAAGTTGAAGTGAAATTTGGGACAAAATAGGCGTTTTTAGGAGAAAAAGTGATCTTAAAGATTTCGTAGATACTGTATTACATGTAACTATTTGACTCACAATCATAAGTATGTAGCGATGATAAAATTAATTGAAAATAATGAGATAAATGCTAAATTAATATGGACATGCGAAAAAGTACGGGTAATTTTGGTAATTTTTTATCATATTTTTAGAATTCTTTGATACTCCGTGCGTAAAGATCAATTTTACGCATTTTCAACGAATAGGTAATGCTTAAATGTGAAACTGAGCTTGAGGTGCGTGGTATAAAAATAGTATTCATGCCACTGGAACGAGTATAGAAGGCCTCAGATCTGAAGCGAGGCTGAGGGTGACAGTCGTGAGGTCTGAGCCTTCTTTACTCGCTCCCGTGGCGCGTGTATACTATTTTTCGTCTACCCCAGGCCAAGAAGTGAACTTTTCTTTTCGAAACTTGCACTTTCGGCCAGGGTGTGACGAAAAATATTGTTCAATACTCGCACGAGAAATGTAGATTCTTGACTCTTCTGACCTCGCTTCGCTCGTGTGAAAACGTCACACGAGGCGACAATCTGTTTTCTCGCTCTTGTATCAAAAAATACTATAGTTTCTTCTTTTTAATGAATGAAAAAAAATTTCTTGAGGTGGATCGTAAACTTAAAATTATGAAGAAACTACTACAATTTTTTTCAAGTAAAAACACCAAAATTTTTTACTTTTGAAGTACTTTGTACAGTTCAATCCAAGCAATTGTACCGTTCAGCCCCGTCACTTTTTCAAATCGTTAAAAAAAAGTTTCTTCAGTTATTGTGTGCTACAAAAATCACAATAAATTTTAATTTTTTGACTTGAAAAAAATTGAGAGCTTTCCTGAAATCTCAAGTCTGGAGTCTACATTTTTTTGAAAATTTATTTTTATAATTTATTAAAAGAAAAACATTTGTTGAAAACAAATCGCACAGTTAAGCCTCGTCCTCTCCTACACACATGAGAAAGCCGAAATCGTTAAATTGCAATTATACATCGGCACGTCCACAGAGCAATTCTGTGGCCTTAATATTCAAGCCTCCGCACAATAATTTGGAATGAATTTTTTAGTTCAGATAAGATGCTACGGCAGCTGCATGGTATTCACTGCTACATTCTAGCTTTTATTTCTGCTCACTTTAGTGATATATTCTTCATCGTTATATTATTCGGCGTGAATTAGAAAGAACTAAATTTTTCATGGGATATTTCACGTGGCTTTCTGACCTTATCCAAATTCTGGACCTGTATTTTTATGTACATACATTTTACGAAGCCTCATTGGTATTTACATAATTTTAATTTTTCTCACAGTAATACATTTTCAGTAAGCGCAATTGTCGCGGTGGGATGAGTTTTCATCTCCGGGAGAAAGAAGAACTACATTATCCGAGAGCAGCTCGAAGAAGAAGAAGAAGCAATTAAGGAAGCGAAAAATTTCATTGATCCTTAGGAGTGTGTATCCAAGTAGTGATATAGCCTGGGGTTCGGAAACTTCGGAAACTGCATCGTCTCTCTCTCTCTCTCTCTCTCTCTCTCTCTCTCTCTCTCTCTCTCTTCACTTCCAGCAAGCCAACAGCAGCAGGCACGGTGCTTCAGCTATTAACAAGCAGCAGCTGGCAGCAAAGCTTTCTCAATATCTTCTTTTTTTTATTCTTAGATCCCTGTTTCCATACTCTTTCCTCTATCCCCTTCCCGTCTTTGCTAGTCTATCTATAGCTAAAGCTTTTGCAGTTCACCGGGCTCAGCGCGCGCTGGATAATTTTACGACGAAAAAGGTATGTACAGCCGTAGGTATAGGCTGTCGAGGCCCGGTCGTCGATGCTCCAGCTACTTTCTTGCTCCCTCTCACCCTCTTGCGCTAAAAAAAATTCGATTTTCCGCACCTGATAGAAGCAGCTGATATATGTATATAAATAAGAATCAAAGAAATGAGGCCAAAAAATTTTTTTCATTATATTCTCTGAACAACTTTGATTCTTTTGCAGCTTCAAAATAATGTGCACTGCACGTGGCTTTCTTATATATACTAAATTTCCCATCTCCCCCCCCCCCCTTGCCATCATTTCCCTTTCACATGTTTTATCGCCTCTGTTCCCTCGCGATGAGGCGAAGAAAATTAAAATTTTAATTTGTAGGTGCTGAGCGCGAAGGAAACTGAGAGATATTGTATACCTATGGCTATGAGAATTCGGATTTCACGAATTATTGATTTGTTGGTGCGATTTTTCACGTACATATAAATAATAAAAGAAGTATTGGATTTTTTTTTTTTTTTTTTTTTTTTTTTATAATTATTTTATTTTTTTTTTTTTTTTTTTTTCTTCTTTTTTTATCAATCGATTTATACCAGGGGGTTATCGAAGAAAAGCGAATAAATCTTTTATGCTAGGATACTTGCACAACTGATAAAGTTCCAGTGCGAAAAAATAAAGTTTAAAAAATCACGCGACAATTTTCTTGTTTTAAAAATTATCGAGAAAACAACAGAAAATTAAATTTTAGTTAAAATTTTTAAAATTTATGTTCATTTGTAAAGTCAATTTTTTTTTTTTGTTAACAGCATTTATCTTTGTGTAACACATAAACATATATCAGCGGTAAACAAAATCTATATGTTTGCTCGAGCTAACTTGTGTAAAAAAAGGATCATCCTCTTTTAGAGTATGTACATACACGCATCTATAAGGAAGAGTGGGAACATACTGTAATCGTTTTTAATCTTTAATATTTTCGTTCCGGATAAAAAGCACATTTAACTATAGGCTTTTACCTATCAAAATCCACTTTGCCGCAATTTTTTAAATGCAGTGGTTTATTTTTAAACCTAAAATTCGTAAAACACTTGGTAACACTGAAATAATAAAAATAATATGTTTGGGGCTGCCAAAAATATTAAATTAAGCTTCAAAATATCAAATTCGAGACCTAAATGTATCATATTGACGACGTAGAGACCTACCTCGTACTTTGCAGTATTCGTCGTTAATTGACATATTTGCCAAAATGTCGGAGTTTTCCAACAATTTTATAATTATCTCAAAATTGTCGAAAAACTCAAATATTTTGCCAAATACGCCGATTAACGACGAATACTGCAAAATAAGAATTGGGTATTGACTACAGTTTTAGGTTTTAGGTCTGAGGCATGCCCTTAAGGACTGTAATTTGATTAAAATGGAATTACAGTATGCCTATCCATTTTGTGAAAAAAATTCAAATAGACATCTTTCTAGAACGAGAAGAGTTAGGGAGACGAGCGAATCTTATTTTTGCAACAAGAAAAAAAAAGTCACAAAATGAAGTACCAAAAATTGAAAATGCTCTTAAAACTATAGGAGTTACGACTAAAATGGATCATATGAAAAAAATGATTTTTTTTACCAACTATACCACAAGGCTTTAAAGTTTTGCTCGATTTCACTATTCCATTCGAGTGCATAAATAATTGATAGATATCAAGCGCATTATATCGGTGCCTCGGAAGAAGAAGGGCACAACTCAGAATATAGCGATAAAGACATAGCCCTAAAATTATTACGAAGAAAGGTACAACATCAGAAATT
>JAPYZE010004977.1:0-10197 GCA_030522805.1 Leptomastidea abnormis | reverse complement strand
GAGTGTCGATCCACATTCCACCGGTCATGTTCCACCGACACTTAAAAAATTTTGGAATATCGAGTGTCGATCCACATTCCATCGGTAATGTTCCACCGACACTTAAAAAATTTTGGAATGTCGAGTGTCGATCCACATTCCATCGGTCATGTTCCACCGACACTTAAAAAATTTTGGAATGTCGAGTGTCGATCCACATTCCATCGGTCATGTTGCACCCGCACTTGATAATTTTGGGATATCAAGTGTCGGTATACAATTCCTATCTAGAATATAGATGCGTTTTCACTAACTTATGTCACTAAATTAATTGGAGAAAAAAAATCAATTTTTATTATTTAATTTTAATTATTTGAAAAAAAAAAACAAATAAAATCTAATATTTATAATTTTAAACTATGCTCTTTTAAGTAAAAAATACTTTTATCGATATGTTTTTAAAATAATCTTAATATTTTTAAAACATGGATAAATTGTGCGGGCGAAGCCCGCTAGATGTGATCTAGTATTAATAAAGTTTATAAACGGGCCAAACTTTGATGAATAATGTTTTCCAAAAGCATTAACAAAGAGAAGAAGTGCTAAAAGCGACAAAATAACTGCACACTCCAAAATTATATTCCAGTCTCTTCTCTTTCATATGGATATATCCCTCATTTCACCGGCCTCTTTTGCACTTGTTCGCATTTGCATTTAACTTTTCGAGCCGTCGTTCTCTCTTTCTCATCTCGTCTCGTCTCTCTTTCTGTCACTTTGACGAAAACTAACTTAAAACGTTAAAGCAAAGGAGAAGTCGACACCAACGGCAAAACGTCATTGCATCCTAGTCTTGCTCTTGGGCTTTTTCGGGACTGAAGTTTAGCTCGACGCAAGGAGGTCAGAGAGTTAAAAATTGCCCCTTCCTCAGCCCGTATCTTTCTCCACCTTACTTGTTTTACTGCCGTTGATTGCCCCATTCCACTGGATGGGAAATTCGCGCCTGCTGCCGAGAGCCTTCTCTTTCGACCAGACTAAATTAGTTAATAGACCGAGCCAGCCCGAGGCAGAAACACCCGCTCCATTTCTGGCTCAGTGCAATTATGCAATGAGCATAGTTTTGCCAAACAAGGGCTTTTGCCTTCTGTTGTGCGATGTATTCAAGTGCCTACAAAGGCTAAGCGCAAAATTCCCGTCTGCTCATTTACGATCCAGAGAATTTTAAGGAACGTTTTACAATTTTGAATCGGATGTTAAAATAGTACATTGTATAACAAGTGGGGAATAGCTGCCCATTGCGTACGAGAGCGCCGTTGGCGTGTCAAATCTCATTTGTCTTGCCTAATCTTGTCTCTAAAAATTCAAATACCTATGGATTATCTAAGTTTATAAGAGGGTAAAAAAAATGCTGAAGAAAATCATTAAAATGGTTAAAAACCTGGCTTCGAATATTTGTTTTCACAACAGAAGCATCAGCACAAACTTATTCGTTATTCCCGGAGGCGCGTCTGACGCGATGCGGACTTGTACTACTTGGGTCAGCTTATCGATTGCCGCGCCCAAAGAGAAAGAGAGAGAAAGAGAGAGAGAGAGAGAGAGCCTGGCCACTTTCCTCGCATTCGCATTTTGTCTTAGTTTGCAGGTGTTTGCCGTAGCTTCGAGGTTGCTGTTTCCAAGTGAAACGTTGGGAACGCGTTTACGTGATTCGGCGCTAAATCTCATCGGGACGTGTTCGGCGTGTTGGAACAGCCAAACCCCCCCAGGGGTCTTAATTAATATTTGTTTATCTGCTTACGTGATCATTTCTTGTTTCGTGTGTCAGTGAACTCTCTGGTTTACAACCTTTCAAATATCTAAGGAAAAAAAAAAAGAGGGATGAGGGATACGGAATTTTATATTTTTTTCATATATTTTCACAATATATAAATAACAAAATTTTTTGTTTTATCAATTACAAATAAAATAATCAAGATGAACCCGTATCTCTAAAAATCTTTATAATATACAATATTCCGCAGAGTTGGAAAGCGCTAAAAAAAGTTATAAATACATATAAGGACGAGAGTCGAAGAAAAAAATTTAAAATAGCTATCTCTAATGGATAACGACGTATTTGCCATCCAGGCGCGGAGCCGTGAAATTTCCGGCTCTTTCACTCGCAGCAGTGCTGGTGTAGAAGCAGAAATTCTTGCCTCTGGAGTAACAGCAGCACTCTTCTTCTGAGTAAAGTCGCAAACACGCCCGCAGACTTCTGAATCATCTCAGTTCTCTGCTGCTGCCTCCGGCCCAAAAAGCCCGACGGCGTTTTTCTCCTCCAACGCATCGCATCGCGCCCGGAAAAATGTCGCAGGCCGCTCTTCGAGTTTACATTTAAATTTACAATTTCCCGGCTTCGCTCCTCTGCTCCTGGCAAATTGATTTGCGCGTCGGCCCGACGACGCCGGAGGAAGAAAGAGAGAGGGCGAGAGAGGAAGGGAAGGGAGGGGTGAGCCGCCAGTCAACCGCGCGCCGGGAAGAGCACCGTAAGTGCTTTCCGGCTGGCTGGCTGGTTGACTGACTGACTGACTGACGTTCGGCTGCTGCTGCTGCCACAGCCACCAACGCCCTGCTGCTGCTACTACTACTACTGCTGCATACTTGTGCATTTGAGATTTCGCAGCCTCTCTCATTGAGCTTGCATGCGTGAATGCTTACTGATGCTGCTGCTACTATATCGCGATGTATTTTTAGTGCAACTGCCAAGAAATGTTATGATTTCACTGCGGCATTAGGATGAAAATCAAATATCAACTGTATTTTTTTGTTTATTTATTATTTATTTTATTACTAAATTTAAATATATATAGTTAACAAATTTTTTAATTTTTAAAATATTCATTTTTATTTGATCTTGTTTATAAAGTATAAGGGTAAATGTAAGCAATCATCAGATATGATCACATAAATATTTCCTGGTCCAATCAAATCAGCGCTTAATAAAATAACAAAAAGTATATAATAGCGACAATATTTTAAGATACAATAAGACGTATAACGTTAAAAGAAAGATAAAATAAAACGCGACGGAGAAAAAGAAAATATATAAGTATAATTCAATGGTACAGCTCAAGTCGGAGGTTACTCGAGGCAGGCTCTCGGGGCAAGATTCCGTTTTTAATTTCGCCGTATAGACGTGATAAAAGAATCTCACGTCCTGGCAGTTAGACGGCGCGGAAAAAGCTGGCTGCTTGCTCTCGCTCGCCAGATGCGAGGAACGTGAAAGCATAACCTGGGAGAAAAAGGGAAAACGAGAGAGAGAGAGAGAGAGAGAGAGAGAGAGAGAGAGAGATAAAAAGAGAGAGAGGTAGAGGCTACTGCTGCTGTGAAATGAGCGCGACGTGCTAAGCGGCAAAACTAGCGTCGAGGTGAGGGGGTTGTGTGTCCGGTGCTCTTTCAATTATTTATGTGAGCGGGGGAAGGTGAAAGAGTCGCCGCGATCATCTGCTCGCGACAAATGGATTGAATTTGCGCACCGGAAAAAATACAGCCGTCAATTTCGAGTTTCCTCTCCCCTGCGTGCTCTCGCTCTCGTTCGCTTACCGGTATGAGAAGCAGCAATGACGTCAAGAGCTTAAAATTATAAAAAAAAACATTTGATTACCCAAGTTATTGAACATTTTTAACTAAAAATCTTGACATTAAAACTCACTAGAGCTTTTCCGTACTAAATCAACAAGATGGAGAGAAAGAGAATGTGGAGATATTCGTCTAATATGTTTTGTCTGACTTTGTTTTGCAGGTGCGAAGGCGGATGGCTGGAATTCGAGGGAGGACCCAGGATCTGCGGGCGCGACTCACGACTCCTTCAGCCCATTGTCTTATTCTCCGACAAGCCAGAGCCAGTTCTGCGTATGCAGTAAGTATATTATACATACACACACACATGTCGCGCCAAGTCAAAAATTTCACGTGATATGAATGCTGTTATCTCTCCAGATGGATGTAGCATACGGGCACTGGGGCGAGACTTTATGCGTGCTTTTGTGCTTCTCTTTACTCGTACATTTAGCCTTAACTCATCACCTTATATTCAACTTGATGATTTTATAAAAATTTTTTAGTCGTAATACAATTTTAAATATCATATATTATGAGTTTTTGGTAATATTTTTACGTAAAATCGTTAAGATCCGAAAATAAGTCGCGATAATAATGAATGAGAGATGCCGGCGCATTGAGTTGACAGTCTTGGAGATGGGTGAAGCAGGTGGACCGGCGGGTAATGCGGTGTCCGCGTAGTTTTCATATATAAACTAATTACACAGCATTGCCTGGCGCGATTCCAACTCAAATAAGCTAGCAATGCAGGAGATAGAAAGTAGCAGGGAAAGGGGAGGGACAAGGAATCAGGAAGAGAGAGAGAAAGGACTTTAGTTTGGGAATAAGGCCAAACGCGTTAGGGTATCTGGAAGGGTAGGAGTTGAAACGCAGAGTGGTGAAGAAACTTCGCCGACGTCGCTCTCTTGTCACGTCGATCCAGCCGCACCTTTATCTCACAGTTTCTTTCCCAACCCTCTTTATCTTAGCCTTTCAATCTCTCTCTCTTTCGTGTCTTTCTTTTTATTCTCCCCTCAACAACTCCATGCGGTTTTCTTTTTCTTGTTTATTCTTCTCGGATATTCAAGTTTATGCTGTGCTTTTATTCTTGGAAACAAGAAACTCTGCACCCTCGTCTATACAAACGATATATTAATGCTTTTTCGAAAACACCAATTTCTCCGACTCTTTTACTTTCTAGAAATCTCTTCATCTTCGCAAACGAGACTTGCAAAAAGAGTGAGAGGGAACTTTAAGCATTTAACACGCAACTCAATCTGCCCCTGCTCGCTTAACATTAAGCTCGGCTACTATACCGTTCTTCCTTACTCCACTTCCTTATCCCTCATCCGTTTGCTCTGGGCTCCAGTCTTCTCCTTTATTTCTCCCCTTCATCTTACCAGCCAGCCAGCCAGTCAGCCAACCAACCAGCTATCCTCCTTCAGCGGCGGTAGCTCTCACTCTTTGGATTGCTTTATCGGGTCGCCGAGAAAAAACGAGTGCTCGCCGGCTCATTTACATTCTTATTAAATTGTCCCGCTGAAATTATGAGGAAACTTCGTGGCCACGATGGGCTACTGCGCTGCTTATTTCTTCCTCCGCGACTTTATCCACACTTCTTTTTATCCTCTACCACCACCACCACTACCATTACCTTCACCTCCAACGTCTTTCTCTATCGCTGTTTTTTTTTCTCTCGTTATCCTTACCTCCTTCTTTTTTTCGATCTTCGCCCTAATGTTGTTTATCATGCGCTTGGATAAACTGTATAAGATCCGATGAGACGAATACTTTCATCTATAAAAAGATATAACAATACCGATCGATGCTGTTTAAAATATTATGAATATTTCATTGACTTACCTGCTTCTTCGTATATAAACTGTTTTTAATTAGTTTTTTTTTTGCCTAACTGAATATAATTATTATAAATTTATAAAAGCTTTTATTAAATTTATGATATATAACTTTATTACGCGGTATAACTGAAATCTTTGGTTTTTTTTTCTTTTCTTAAAAAGAAGAAGAAGAAAAAAAAGAGAAACATAAATACGCGAGGCGTCTGAACAGCGCTTGATCGTGGAAAATTCAATTTTGCGGAAAGTTATTTAAGGCAACCTGATTATTACTCTTTTTTACTGCCCTCCTCCTCCTCCTCCTTTTTCCCGTCTTTCAAGGCCATAAACGGATTACGTTTCTACCGTTGGTAAAATATTTTTCCGCGACACGTCGCCACGACACTTCAGCACATTCCTTCTTTCAACGCTTCCAAAGTACTAAACACAAGCACTAAACTGTGCGGCATTTCAGATTTCCTTGAATATCAACGATTTTTCAATCAATCATATTATTTATGATTTATAAAAATATAATTTCATAATTTGATTTATTAGACGTACAATAAAAAATAATAATTCAAAATTGTATATTTTTCCATAAAATAGGAAAATCATCTTTTTCAAAAAAATGCCTTTTAGTAACAAATTTTCATAAGCAGCGAACAGGTCTATACATATATGCCGATGTATGAAAAGCAGAAGGTTTCCAAGTTTACATATTACTAGTAGTATCCATATATATTTCAAAATACATATATCTATACGTACACATTACATCTCCATACAACTCGTCTATCTTCGTCTGACGGCTCTTCATGATCGTTGGCGCGTAACAGACATCTCCACGAATGTCCCTCGCATCTTTCAAAATTGCGTTGGTGAACCGCATAAGGATACTTATACATGTAGGCCCTACCTTACATTTCACTATACTAGCTGCTGATATACCTCAATATGAAATTGCACCCTCTTGTGCGATATTGCTATGGCTCCAACAAAATTCATCGTAATAATGTCTATAGTCAGAAATATTACAATAATTATCCCAACTTTATAACTAATGTTTCATCCAAACTTTGCAAGTTTTAGTAATTAATAATCCAAGGCTAGTAGTGTTGAAAATCACAGATAATTTTTATATAAGAAGACTTCTTGTTTAATTTCAAATAGCTTGTAATAATCACGCTATATTTTTTCACTTTATTAAAATCTGTTTTGAAAAAAATGCAGAAACATCAATTTTTTTTATTGGTTTTGATTCATGGGTTGTCAATAATTTGATAATGAAATGGTAATAAAGATGCATTCGAACTTTGCTTTCACTTTGCTTTCAGCCGATTAAATCCCATCCATACATATATATCTCGCATCAGTTGTAGCTCTAACAGTCAGTTGTCTTCGAACTCTTAACTCCTAGCCCCGAGCTAGCTTCGAGCTTTTATAAATTCTGATTAAATTTTGAAATATGAGTAAACACAGGCGATTCAAGGTAAATTTATTCGACGTTTTCATTCTCCTTTTCAGCTCGAAAGTTATAATTTTTTTTTTTTTCAATCCGCGTCCTTTTGCCGATGAAGCCGACTGAGCGATTTATTCTTTCCGGTTGCCGCAGCAGCGTACAAAACTTTGTTTTTTTTTCTATTTCCTCATTTTATCTTCACTATTTCATCTCTCTCTCTCTCACACACTCTTTATTTTCAATTGTCTGTTTTGCCAATGCTCTATTCTTTCAACTGTCAAAAGCAAAAGCTTTATATAAAAATGACATTTAAAAATTATCAAGATTTTTATACGATCAAACAATTTTTTATTCTATTTTCTTTTTTTTTCAAAAACTAGAAGTTCTAAGCAGTACAGTAAAAACTTTTTCATTTAAAGTGAAATTTTTAAGTTAAAATTCCTGGAAAACTTTTTTTTTTAAATTAATTTTTTAATACTTTTTTAAAGCATATTTGTAAAAGACACGTGCATGAATTTATTATAACAAAAGTTAAGAGCACCTTGAAAAAAAGAAGAAAAAAAAATGGACGCAAAAAAATAAGGAAGCGGATGAGAAAAGCGCGTATTATCGTAATCTGTCTCATCCTTAAAAAATGAGTTAAGCTGGTTCAAGTCTCCTGCGTAATTTTTTATGCGGTCAGGCGGTTACTATCTTATTTCAGTGGAAATAAAACTGCTTAAAAATATGTCGTGATTAAAACAAGTCCCTTACAAATTACGTAAACCTCGGCGCTATTTTTTTTTTTTTTTATCAAGCACCAACAAACACTAGCTAAAATTAAAACATTCTCCACTCATTTCTCCGAGCATTCCTGAAAAATATTCTCTCGGAGAGAAAAAAGCAGCACTTCATAAAAAATTAAAAGTAAAACGCATCGCTTGTTTTTCCTAATTTCTTTTTGTTAACTAAATTAGCAACGGGCATGCATGTATAAAGTGAAGGAAAGGAAGATAGAAGCAAAGGTCAGTTGGCGAAAACTCTGCTATAAAATCGAGTGAAATCTCGCGAAACTGCCGAAATAACGCATAGCAAGAGGAGATATAGTCGTGTAACGGACGAGCTGCCACAGCCATGCAGTTCGGGGCTTCATCGCGAAAATTACTTGGTCTGCGGAGCTCGGTAATAGCCTCGGTGTAGCTCACAGTAGCAGCAGCAGCAGCAACGGTGGCAGCTGGCCGGTGTAATCATCTCGAGATCGATATGAAGTGCGGGAAAATTACGTCCTAGGCAGGGACGGGGGTAAGCGCTAATGTTAACGGCGCGCGCATTAGCGCCGCCATTACAAAGGATCTCCACCTCCTCCACCTCCCTCTTGCCGAAAACCGAGGCTGCTTTATAAATCGGTCTTTTCTTGCTATTGCTGCTGTACCTACATAAACACCTACTGCTGCTACTGCATCCTCGTCGTTTGTAAGCTTATGCTCCGGGAACAGGATATTTTCCCTTTTTGCGGTAATCTGCGCGACACCGCTGCAATGAGCGATTTGAAATTCTGGCTTGTGGTACCTACTATTGCTTGAAAAGCCGTGTTTTACGACGAAACGACACGATAAATAATCTTCTACTAGAGTCTGCTTACTCCAGTCTTCTTCTTTTTTTTTAATTTTCACATCAATTATTATATATATGAATGAAGTTAAAACACAGATACAGCAACTAGGTTACACGCTAACCCGAGATGTGATAAATTAATGTTTATTCTGGCAGACTTTATAAAAAAGCTTAATTCTTGCAACAAAAAAAAACGTATGTTTTAATGTATAGTGAAAACCAGCAGCACAGAATTCAGAAATGTAGTACGACTCAGCTAATTATATTTGAATTTACATCGTGCAATCTAAAAACTTTGAATTTTAACTCTGTGTCATATATGAAAAATTTCAAGAAAAATATTAACATTTTTAAGTAATGAGAACAAAATTCTATGAAATATTAAATTAAAATATTTCGAGAAATTTTATGCGAATAGCAGAAAAAAAAAAAAAAAAATCAATTGAATAAATTTTATAGATAGCAGGCTTTTACCAATATTGTGGCTGTATTATTTTACGCGTGTCTCTTTGAGTTTGAGACACGTGCACTCAAGGTGCATTTACTTTTAGTTTCCTCTCATAGTCGCACATACACTCTCTTTCTACGCTCTTGGAAAATGAGCCGCAAACGCTATTCCCCGAGCTTCTTTCATTTTCACGTAGCCAAGTATTTTGCGAATATGCAAGTAATACGAGGCGGCGCCAGACGGTGCGCTTCCTTATTTCTCTATGCTCTCTCTTTCCTCTCCTCTCTTTCTCTCTTTATGGCCAAGTTTCGCGGGATCTTGCCTCTTGTTTCATGCTGCTTTTCTTATTCTTTCTCCTCTTATTTTTTTTCTTCTTCTTCTTTATTCGGGTACTATAAATGCCTTGCCTCCTTTCATACTTCCTTGCTTGAAAAGAACTTTTTGTTTAGTCTCCATATATATTATCCCTCCTCCTCTCTCCCCTCATTCTCTTTCTCTACCTTTTTTTACATTTTTTATTGTTTTAATCAAATGCTCTTTAGAAAAAGTTCCACTTTCAATTAGCCTTTTTTTCTTTTTTTTTTTTTAAACATACTTAATATTCGCAAAGTGTTAATTATTTTTCATCATCGCAGCAAAATTTAAGCGAAACTTTCTTTTTTCAATTTCAACTTCAAAACTGCTCGTAAATTCTCTTCTTTCTTTTTGGTCAAACATATAAAAAAGCTCGTAAAAGCTTGGTCCACTGCAAATAAGCCTTTCACACACACACACACGCGCACACAAATATACACATCGTAGAGTTAGCATCGCATAGCGAACGAGGCGTTGGCCTTAGCCAGCCGTTTGAATAGCCATTTCGCTCGGTAGACGCAATGTCGGTTGGTTTTGGTTTCATTGAATCAACACACTGCACGGCACACTCAAACACGTATACCAGACGTGGTTCATCTTACCCGTTTCCGTGGCATTAAGGAGCGAGCACTTTATCCTCTCTGCCTTAATCAAAGTGCATGGCGAAGAGGCTTTGGGATACGGCGGACACAGAGGTTTCACCTGTGTGCTAAGCAAAATAATCAAAGGACTTGGACTGAAGTTGGAAAATACCGCAAATGCGTTGCAGGATCTTCTAATACTTTCTAGGATATTACTTTGACTTTTTTTACTTTTGCTTTTTAAAGCTAAAAAATCAAAATGTGTTATTGGCGAATTTTTTTTTTTTTTTTTTTTTTTTTTTTTTTTTTTTTTTTTTTTTTTTTTTTTTTTTTTTTTTTTTTTTATTTTTTTTTTTTTTTTTTTTTTTTTTT
>JAPYZE010004974.1:0-44118 GCA_030522805.1 Leptomastidea abnormis | reverse complement strand
TTGTATGTTTTACAGAAAACTCAAGTAAAATTTACTTTTTCTGGCAAGTAAAGCATCTTATGTAAATTTTACTTATCAATAAAGTTATTTTTACTTGCCCACCTCAGTAAAATTTACTTGGATTTCAAAGTAAACCAATCGACCAAGTAAATTTTACTTATCATGAAAAGTAAAGATTACTCGATTTTTAAGTAAAAATTACTTGGAATGTCAAGTAACTAAAATAAGTAAATTTTACTGTCTTCAATCAGTAATACATACAAAACTTTTTTCTCAGAGTACTAATCATGTTAAATAAAAATTTTTGTCAAATTATATAAAACAAAATAAAATAGAATCAAGTCCAATTTTTCTGTGATAAAATCGTTCTATGATTTTGATAAAAAAAAAAAAACAATAATAAAATTAACGTTAATTCTACAATTAAATGAATACATTATTATTTTATTTTTCAATCGAAACTTTGAGCTCTTAGAAAATTATTGATGTCTCTCTCATTTAAATACTGCAACACGTTATCGCGTACCAAAATTGGCAAAGAATATCTACCAGCAAAATCATCAAAACTTACTTTATCGTAAAGTAGCGCATATCGATCACCAATAAATATATTGATCTTAAGCATATTTTGATAAATAGTAAATTTTCCATCCTTCAATAGTCTTTCAAGTGTATCACGCAAATTTTTATTTTTCGAATAATTAATAAGTTTATTTCTCGGAGCTTTTAAACAATCATACGATGAGATTCCTTCATCTAAGTATATCGTTTTCATTTCCTCCAATTCGTCAATACATTTTTTATAACAATTATCATTTTTTTGATCCAAACAATCTTCCTGTTTAATCTCTTCATATCCTCTTAATGCCTTATATTTACAAACATCAATCAAAACATGTAAACTCCCGATTTTATAAAAATCATCAAATTTAAATCCGTTCGTCACAAAAAGATCGAGTACATCATTACGTGATGCCCAAGAATTAATCAAATAATTAAAATTCATATTAGCACCGAAGTTAATTAACAATTGGGCTAATTGATAATTAGAATTTTCAAGCGCGATTATTAATGGCGTATATTTCTCTTTACCTTGTTCTTGATTGACGTTTGCTCCATACTGTAATAAAAGTTCCAAGCTACCAACATCACCTGTTTGTATTGCATAGCCTAAGGCTGTGAAATTCTGATTATCCTGCTTTTCTAAATCAACCCCATGCTTAATCAGTATCTCCACAATTTTGTGATTTCTATATTTTAAGGCGTAGTGTAAAGGCGTTTGTTGAAGATTATTTGTAACGTTAGCGTCTGCTCCTTGGTCCAGTAGTTCACAAACTTTTGCTTTATCTTTTAAACGTATGGCATTATGAAGGGGACTATGAAATTTTGTCACAATTGATTCGTGAATAAAAAAATTATAATTTTTGACGTAGGACCTTAAACAATTTTTTTTCGGAGATTCTAAAAGAAAAATTATAAGTTTTTTTTTTTAATGACACTTAAACTGATAAAATAAGAAAAGATTATCTGAAACTTACTCTTGGACTTGGACAGTGAATACATGATATTAATTTGAAGTGTCAATAAACTGGTATCAAAATGAAAATTCTTAGGTGTATATAAAGATGGCGCTGACGTCTAGGTTGTCTTGTAATAATTGTTTTTTTTATTTTTCACATCATCTTGATGATTAGGGTAAAAATTTATTCTAACCTTTATTTACCAATCACTTCGGCTTTTTCATTTTTATAATCTGTAAATAATTATTTTTATTGGTAAGCCAAGGAATTTATTTTTTAAGTATTGACGAATATTTACAAAATGTAGCAATTATTTTAATGAAACACTGATCAAGTAACATCAAATAATATTTTAATAATAATTATAATTGTGATTTGTAATTATTATTTCTTTTAATGACAAGATGAGGATTTATTAATCTGTTATACTTACAAACTCTTAAATTCTAGTTATAAAACCGTTACACAAATACAATTTAGGATAACTACAAAAAATTTTACATTTGAATATTTTATAGTTATAAATAATTACTTTTATTTTGTCGTTATCGTACATGAAATAACAAAAAAACTTAAGTACGCACTATATGACACGCTAAGACAGACACTGTAGCTAATTTTCATCACAATTTTTCTCACCAAAATATATATATATATATATATATATATATATATATTTTGGAGACTGGCACTTTACTGTATACTAACACTCCAGAAATGACAATTTCTCAACAGATGGGTGGGTTTTTATGTATAGCGTATTGCGAGGTATTTAGTTACTTAAAGGTATACAGTATCTGCAAAAATTTGTTGTCCTCTTTTTTTTAAGTCTATATACATACCCAGGGAAAAGTTTTTAATAAAATAACTACAATAGAAATTATGTCAGTTTTTGATGTATTTAAATTTTTTTATTTATTACTTTTTTTTAGTATTGGTATTCAGAAAAATAATACTAAGTAAGTTCGGAACGAATTGGCCAATTACTTCTAATTTTTTATCGATACGATTTAATGCAATAAACTAAATACAATAATTAAATATATATTGTATTTAACAATTAAATACTCTAATTCTTGCTTTGAGCCCTAATAAAATTATTAATATCTCTTTCGTTTAGATATTTCAATATGTTGTCACGCACCAAAATCGGCAACGAGTATCTACCAGCAAAATCATCCAAACTAACTTTTTCGTAAACTCTTCCATATCGATCACCAATAACACTATTGATTTTTAACATATTTTCATAAATCTTAAATTTTCCATCCTTCAATAGTCTTTCAAGTGTATCGCGCAAATTTTTGTTTTTCGAATAATTAATAAGTTGATTTCGCGAAGCTTTTAAATAATCATATGAAGAGATTCTCCCATCTAAATATATCGTTTTCATTTCCACCAATTCTTCAATACATTCCCTATAATAATGGTTGGATTTAAAACATCTGTCTACTTCACTTCTTTTTAATGCAATATGTCTACAAATTTTATAAAAAAAAGTAGGTTCCCAGGATTCATATAAATATTCACAATCAAGTGTGAACTCATACGTCAGAAACAGATCGGCTGCCTGATTATTGAAGTTCATAAAATAACGAATTTTTGTTGGATCATAACCGATACGAGCACCAAATTGAAGCAAAATCTGCACAAGATTTTGATTAAAGCGCTCGCACACGAGCTCCAAAGGTTTCTCACGATACTTACCCTGTCTTTTATTGACATCGGCTCCATATTCCAGTAAAAGCTCGATTGTACTTGTATTACCTATTAGTAGTGCGTAGCCTAAGGCTGTGTAATTTTTAATATCTCGTTTTTCTAAATCAACCCCATGTTTGATTAGCATATCAGCAGCTTCGAAATTTTTAGTTTTTATGGCGTAAAGTAGAGGAATTTCGCCATGACTATTTGTCATATTTGCGTCTACACCTTCGTCCAACAGCTGGCGAACTTTAATGTTTTCCTTTTCTTTTATGGCCCTAAGAAGAAGTCTGAGTTCATTTCTCTTAATACGTCTCATCAGCTTCAAATCGTCAAGTTTTTCATCGGACAACATATTGTATAGCTATTTTTTTTTATCTCTTAAAAACTGAGCCCACCCAAGTGGCGTTTTTATTTAAGGTTAAAATTTATATAACTGTGTTTATCATCTAAAAAAAATTATAAATTTTTATTTTAACTACACGTTGGTAATCTTACTTGTATAGGATAATAAAATTAGAAAAAATAATTTAATACTTACGTCTAAATATTTGTTGAACCTTCATATCTTTGATGCCTGTCAAATAAAAAGACGGTAGGCAGCAACAATTGCTAAGGTCTTAAAAATATTTAATAAAGTTTTGGTTCGATCAAAGTTTACTCCACGTATCGATAAATTAGTATCCAAATATTTAGATGCATGTATTGATGACTATAAGTTATCTAGTAATTATTTTTTTACGTTGCTGTATTGTTTAGAATAAAAGTATCTTATACTTTATTTATAATATTTGCAATGACTCTAGTTTATATAGTTTTTTTAACCTTTAAATTATAATAGTGAGTCAAACTCTTTTTTTTCTAGTCTAAAAACTGTTCAGAGGTATAATTTCAAATAACTACAAATATTTCAACTTTTTTATTTAAATATTTTACAAATATTCGTAATTATTTTTATATTATAGTAGTCATATAATACATTTACAAAAAAGTATGTAAGCAAACAAATTTTACAAAGAACTTATGTACATATGCACATTATACCACGCCAAGATCATAACAGACGTCAGATACTGTAGCTAATTTTTATTACAATTTTTCTCACCAACATTTTATATATATATATATATATATATTTTAAAGACTGGCATTTTATTGTACACTAACACTCAGGGGACGACGATTTCTACAGATGGGTAGGTTTTCATGTATAGCATATTTCAGGATTACCCTCTAAAACTTTTTGGTATAGCTAAAAATATATATTTTCTGCAGAAATTTTTATCTGCCTCGCTTTTTTAATTAAAAACTAAAAAAAAAAATTAATTTTATAAAATGGAATAAAATAAAATCAAATTTTATTTTTCCATGATAAAATTGTTTTATAATTTTTATTAAAAGGAAAAACAATAATAATAATATTAATGTTAAATCTACAATTAAATGTGTACCTAGTTATTTTATCTTTCACCTTAAATTTTGAACTCTTATAAAATTATTCATGTCTCTTTCATTTAGATAAAAAAATTTATTTAACAGATATTTCGACATGGATTATTTATTAGGAGAAAAAATTTTTCTAAAAATTTGTAGTTATGACTTTATTCTCATCGTACAAAATTTTATAAACAAAAATTTTAATATATTGAATGAATATAAATTACACTTTTAGCTGCTTAATAACGAATAATATATTTCTAGAGCAAATTTTATAAAATATCTTTTTAAATTTAGTCCGGATCTCCTTTACCTTTGTGTAATTAATAATATAAAAAATATATATTCTCGTGGCATTTAAAATACATTTATTCGAATTCAATTATTTTATTTTAAATATCTTGTGTTAGTACACGTGTAGTAAATTATTTTACAAAATTAAAATAACAAAGGAATTATATTAAAAAATGATTTAATTCTTGTATCTGAAAATTTAAATTTCATAAAAAAATTTCTGATATATGTGACAAATATATTAAAATTATAATGAATTATATAATTAATTATATAATTAAAAAATCACAATATTTGTTTTTCATTTTATACTTTGAGCTTTTATTAAATTGAGAATATCTCTTTCATTGAGATATTTCAGGACATTATCACGTACCAATGCTGGCAATAATGAAAAATATGTACCACTTAAATCATCAAAATTAACTTTCTCATAAAGACGTCCATATCGCAGACTAATCATTCTATTGATTCTAATCAAATTTCTATAAATCTCAAATTTATCATCTCTCAACGCCATATGAATTTTATGACGTAACATTTCATTTTTTGAATAATTTACAAGTTGACTCCATGAGCTATTTAAATAATCAAACAAACTAATTTTGCCATCCAAATAAAATGTTTTCATATTTTCCAATTCTTCAATACATTTTTTATAATAATCTGAATTTTTGTTAACTATAAAATCTTTGTCTTCAATTCCACATTTTATAACATGCCTACGTACATCACCAAAAAAATACATCTTGAAGTATCTATTCAACAAATTACGTTTACCCTCAAATGTCATAACCAAATCAATGCAGTGATTACGAACCTGCCAATTCTCGGAAAATGCATCAAGAAAATAATTCCAATTAATATTAGCACCATAATGAAGTAGTATCTGAGCAAATCCATAAGCGCGTGTAAACATAGCAATTGTAAATGGATCCTTTCTATCATTTTTTCCTTGAAGACAATCAACATCAGCTCCAGACTCCAATAAAATATCAAAGCTAATTTCATCTCTTTTTATAATTGCAATGCCTAAAACTGTAAATCCTCGATTATCTTGCTGTTCCAAATTAACTCCACGTTCGATAAGTGATTTCAAAATTTCATGATTTTCGCATCTTACAGCGCAATGCAAAGGTGTTTCGCCAAGATTATTCAAGGCATTAACATCTGCGCCTTGATCCAGCAATTCACGTACTTTTGTGTAATTATTTAATATTTTTGCAGCTTCATGTAAGGCACTGTTACCATCTCGTAATTGCTCTGTAGAAATTTTTAAAATTTCAACTAAATAATGGTTGTTATTGTTTAACATTGTGGCGAGTTTTTTAATTTTTTTTAAGTCGACTACGTCCAGGGTAATTTTACTTTTATTTTGATAAATTAATGTTTTACGATGCGTTTTAGATTAAAATTGCAGCTTTATTTATCTGAAAAAAATTAAAATTTTTCTTTAATTTTATATTTATTTCTGTACTGTATTTTACTTTATAGAGTAAAATTAAAATGTGTACCTGAATCCTACTTTTGTTTCATTATAAATACTGTCTCGTCGTGTGTTTTTAACTTTGTCTTTAATCTCATGGTAAATATACTTTTTTCACGTATCAAACAGTTTTTTAACAAGAATTTTAACACTTTTTTTTCAAAAAATTTCATACACTCTTTGAGCTGAATGTATAATTTTTATTTATTAATCTTGCCTTCAGTTCGAGCAGTAATATTAACTTTTAACAAAAAAGTCACATTTTCAGCCCTTAATATGGAAAATATTATTAAAAATGCCAAGATTAGAAATAATTGATTGTTAAAACTTACATATTATTTTTATTATATATTATTCCTTTATAAACAAATTTTTTTTCAATCTCGACATTTGAGACGTAAATGAGCCACGCTTAGGCACTTGAATGAACTATACCTAGTTAAGAACAAAGCTATAATGTATTCACTATGTTCCAACTATAGTATGTTTTTTTTATCTAGTTTTCCTGCTCAACGCGCATGCGCTTAATAACAAGTTCTATCTCTCTTACTCTCACACATTTAATTTTTTTAAATAAAAATTAATCCAAAAACATTGTATTTTGAGAAATCTTTTCATAATATATTTATTGGCAGTAAAACTTTTTAAAGTGAGACAGTAAGTAGAACATTGAAATGATATTTAAATCTAAATGTATAAAAAAATGTATAAATTAAATAATTTGTTAAATTTGTATTTATTAAAAAATTATGTAGTACATTTTTTAAATTTCTAATGAATAATCTTATAAAAATAATTAAATATAATAAAATTTAATACACATTATTAAACATTAAAATTTTTTCAAAATTTCAAACAAATTAATAACAATATTCTAATTATTATATCTACAATTAAATATTCTAATTCTCCCTTTGAGCTCTAATAAAATTATTGATGTCTCTCTCATTTAGATACTTCAGTATGTTGTCGCGAACCAAAATTGGCAAGGAATAACCAGCAAAATCATCAAAACTTACTTTCTCGTAAACTTTTCTATATCGATCACCAATAACTATATTGATTCTAAGTATATCTTCATAATTTGTAAATTTGCTTTCTTCTAACAGCCTTTCAAGTGTATCACACAAATTTTTGTTTTTCGAATAATTAATAAGTTGATTTCGCGAAGCTTTCACGTAATCATACGATGAGATTCTTTCATCTAAAAATATCGTTTTCATTCTCTCCAATTCCTCAATGCATTCCTTATAATAATCTTCATTTTTTAATTTCATATAATTATCCCGTTTAATTCCTCTTAATGCAACATACCTACAAACATGATTCAAATATGAACTGAATTCATCCAAGATATCATAATTATCTCTAAACCCATACACCAAAAATAGATCAGCGAAAGAACTAAGAGTTTGATAAAATTCGCTAATTTCAAATAGATAATCAAAATAGATATAAGCACCAAAATGTAATAAAATTTGCGCACGATCAAAATCCCAATTCTCGAGCATACGTTTCAAAGGATCCTTACAGTCATCACCCTGACTTACATCGATATCGGCTCCATATTCTAATAAAAGTTCAATTATATTTATACTATCGGTTCCATAACCTAACTGTATTGCGTAGCCGAAGGCTGTGAAGTTTGCCGAATCCCAGATTTCTAAATCGACCCCATGTTTGATTAGCATCTCAGCAGCTTCGTAATTTTCAGTTTTTATGGCGTAGTGTAGAGGCGTTTCGCAAAGATTATTTGTCATATTTGCGTCTACACCTTGATCCAACAACTGGCGAACTTTATTGTTTTTCTTTTTTTTTACGGCTCTATGAAGGAGACTAGAGTCATTTCTCTTGATATATCCTAGCATCAAAGAGTCATTTTTATCATCGAACAACATTTTTGTTTATTTTATTTTTTCTAAAAAAACTTTCACCTGAATAACGTCCTGATTTAAAGTTCAAATTAATATTACCTGTTTTAATAATCTGAAAGAAAAATTATAAATTTTATTTAAAAATATAAATGATGATAAGATTAAGAAAAGTTATTCACAACTTACTTTCGGATATTTTTTAAATCGTTAAACCTTCGTTGCCTGATAAATAAAAATACGAAAGGCAGCAACAGTGGCTGAAGACTTGAAAATGTTCAATAAAGTTTTGGTTTGATCAAAATCTACTTAGCGTATGCTCTACAACACCTGCATTTAAATATTTTACAAATATTCGTAATTATTTTTATTTTATAGCAATCATATAATACATTTACAAAAAAAAAATATGTAGCAAACCAATTTTACAAAGAACTTATGTACATACGTATACCACCCTGAAATCTCAACAAAAGTCAGATACTGTAGCTAATTTTCATTACAAATTTTCTCACCAACGTAATGTACATTGGAGACTGTCATTTTACTGTATACTAATACTCCAGAGATGGAAATTTCTAAACAGATGGGTGGATTTTCATGTATAGCGTATTTAAGGATTGTCCTTTAAAATAGTTTCTGCAGAAATTTGGATCTTTTTTAATTACAAACTTCATAATACATAAGGAAAAGTTTTTAAAAAAACTAATTGTATATGTTAATGTTATATACGTTTAATTTGTTTCTTAATTTATTATAATTTTGCTTCTCTACAGAGGAAGCTTTTTTTTCAGATGTATCAAGTACTAATCTTGTACAATAAATTTTTTTTAAATTACATAGAATAGAATACATACATACAAATCATTTTATCTTTCACCTTAAATTTCGGGCTCTGATAAAATTATTGATGTCTCTTTCGTTAAGATATTTCAATACATTATCGCGTATCAAAATTGGCAATGAATATCTGCCGCTAGGATCATCAAAACTAACTTTATCGTAAAGTGGCGCATATCGATCACCAATAACTATATTGATTTTAAGTATATTTTTATAAATCTTAAATTTATCATCTAACAAGAACCTTTTAAGTATAACACACAAATTTTTGTTTTTCGAATAATTTATAAGTTGATTACGCGAAGCTTTCACATAATGATACGATGTAATTCTCTCATCCAAATATATCGTTTTCATTTTTTCCAATTCCTTAATACATTCCTTATAATAATATTCATTTTTTAGATCTACATGATCTTTCTGTTTAATTCTTCTTAATGCAGTATACCTACAAACATCATACAAAAAATCTTCGGGCCAATTTGAATTATCAATACCTAATTTAAATTCATATGTCAAAAAAACATCGCATAATTCTTTACGTGAAAAGTAAAAATTATAAAGATAATCAACATACATATTAGCACCAAAGTGAATTAACATTTGGGCTAAACGATAGTCAAATTTTTCAATCACGAGCAATAACGGCATTTTTTTCTCTATACCTTGTTCTTGATTGACATTTGCTCCATACTGTAATAAAAGTTCCAAGCTACCAACAGCACCTGTTTGTATTGCATAGCCTAAGGCTGTGAAATTCTGATTATCCTGCTTTTCTAAATCAACCCCATGCTTAATCAGTATCTCCACAATTTCGTGATTACTATATTTTAAGGCGTAATGTAAAGGTGTTTGTTCACGATCATTTGTAAAATTAGCATCTTCTCTTTGGTCCAGTAAATTACGTATTCTTGTATTATCTTTCATACGTATGGCTTGATGAAAAAGACTTTCTTTTTTCATCACTGACAAATCGTCAATTGAACATTCATAATTTTCTAAGCAGGACATTTTAATATTTTTTCTTCTTCAAAAATTCAAAGTATTTAAGAAACTGTAAATAACAGTATTTCAAAATTTAAATTAAAGTAGCCAAGTTGTCCATCTAAACAAAAAAAATTATAAATTTTTTTTTTTAAATGATACTAAAACTTAAAAAATAAGAAAAGATCTGATATTACTTTTAAACAGCGATAACATGACTGTAACTTGACGTGTCAATATACTAGTATCCAAACTCAGAATTTTTAGGTGCATGTATTGATGGCGCTGACGTCTAGGTTGTCTTGTAATAATTTTTTTTTTTACATCGTAATGTTTAGGATGAACGTATCCTAATTTTTATTTATGATACATATAATTATCACTTCAGCTTATTTGATTTTTGTAATCTGTAAAATAATTATTTTTATCGGTGAGCCAAAAAATTTATTTTTCAAGTATCGGCGAATAATCACAAAATATAGCAATTATTTTTAAGCCTGATCAAGTAACATAGAATAATAATATTTATAATGAAAGTTATAATTTTGATTTGTAATTATTATTATTTTTTTAAATGACAACATGAAAGTTTATTGATCTATTATACTTACAAATTCTTAAATTCTAGTTATAAAACTATTACACAAATGAAATTTAGGATAAATACAAAAAATTTTACACTTGAATATTTAATAGTTATTAATAATGATTTTTATTTGGTCATAATCGTACATGAATTAACAAAAAAAACTTAAATACGCACTATATCCTATGCTAAGACAGACACTGTAGCTTCTCGTTACAATTTTCTTTCTCCAACGTAATATACATTTTGGAGACTGACACTTTACTTTATACTAACACTCAGGAAACGACAATATCTCAACAGATGGGTGGGTTTTTATGTATAACGTATTTCAAGGTATTTTATTACTTAAAGGTATATAGTACCTGCAAAAATTTATTGTCCTTCTTTTTTCTTAATTTTATATTCATACCCTGGAAAATTTTTTAGTAAAATAACTACAATAGAGATCATGACAATTTTTTTTTATATATTTGAGTTTTTTTTTAGTTATCATTACTATTATTTTTTTGTGTAGATATGCAAAAAAAAAATAATAAATGTCTATAATTTTTCATCAATACGATTTGGTGAATTAAACTAAATATAATACTAATTAATGTATTCGATAATTAAATACTTATATTTTTCCTTTAAGATCTAATAAAATTATTAATGTCTCTCTCATTTAAATACTGCAACACGTTATCGCGTACCAAAATTGGCAAAGAATATCTACCAGTAGGATCAACAAAATTAACTTTATCGTAAACTTTTCTATATCGATCACCAATAACTATATTGATTTTAATCATATCTTCATAATTTATAAATTTGTGATCTCTTAACAGCTTTTTAAGTTTATCACACAAATTTTTATTTTTCGAATAACTAATAAGTTTATTTCTTGAAGCTTTTAAATAATCATATGATGAGATTCTCTCATCCAAATATATCGTTTTCATTTTCTCCAATTCCTCAATACATTCCTTATAATGATCTTTATCTTTAAATTTTAAATATTTTTTCTGTTTGATTCCTCTTAATGCAATATAACTACAAATATGATTTAAAACATTCCACGATTCGTGATAAAGAGCAAAATCATTATTAGTCGCATACGTCATAAACAAATCGGCTGACCAACCATTTTTGACATAACGACAGATACTGTATAGACGATTCAAATCGACAGGAGCACCAAACTGAAATAAAATTTGCGCGAGATTGTAATTATTTTGCTCGTACACGAGCGTCAAAGGTTCCTCATGGTATATACCCTGTTTTTTATTCACATCGGCTCCATATTCTAATAAAATATCAACTATACTTGCATTGCCCGTCAGTATTGCATAACCTAAGGCTGTGAATTTTCCAATATCTCGTTTTTCTAAATCAACCCCATGTTTGACTAACATCTCTACAGCTATCAAATTTTCAGTTTTTATCGCGTAAAGTAGAGGCGTTTCACCAAGATCATTTGTCATGTTTGCGTCTGCACCTTCGTCCAACAACTTTCGTACTTTAATGTTTTTCTTCTTTCTTAAGGCCTTATGAAGGGGACTTGGATTATTTCTTTTAATACGTCCAAGCCTCAAATCGTCAATTTTTTTATCGAACAACATATTATAAAGCTATTTTTTTCCTCTAAAAAACTAGTTCTAACTGAATGACGTCCTTATTCAAGATTCAAATCAATTTTATTGTGTTAATCTAAAAAAAAAAATCATCATTTTTGATATTTCATGTACAAGTTGGTGATCTTATTGTTAGTAATTAATGTAAAGATTTTATTTTAAATCATAATTATTTGTACATAAAATTAGAAGAAGTAATTCAATACTTACGTCTAGATACTTTTAAACCATCGAATCTTTGCATGACAAATAAGAAATCGATTGGCAGCAACAATTGCTAAAGTTGTAAAAATGTTCAATAAAGTTTCGGCTCGATCAAACTTTACTTGACGACTTAGATGCTCGTATTGATGACATTGACCACTAAGTTGTCTTCTAATTATTTTTTTACGTCACTGTAGTTTTTTAAAAAAACGTATTCTGTCTTTTTCTAATCATAAATATATTTATTAAAAAGTATGTAGCAAAAAAATTTTACAAAGAGTTTATATGTACACACAATATATGTACCACGCCAATAAAGATCATAACAAACGTCAGACGCTATAGCTAATTCTAATCACAATTTTTCTCACCAACGTAATATACATTTTGAAGACTGACATTATACTGTATACTAACACTCCATAGATGGCAATTTTTTAAATTAAGTAGAAAAAAATGTATAACTGTTAAAAGTTTTTACAAATTCAAGTTGTAACATTTTTTGATAAAAAAAAATAATGATATTAATGTTAAAAATACAATTAATTTTATGCATTGTTATTTTATTTTTCACTTTAAATTTTGGACTCCAATTAAATTATTAATATCTTTCTCGTTTAAATATTTAAGCACATTATCGCGTATTTTGATAAATCTTAAATTTGAGATATTTTAATAGCCTATTAAGTGTATCACATACATATTTGTTTTTCAAATAATTAATAAGTTTATTTCTCGGAGCTTTCACATAATCATAGGATGAGATTCTTTCATCTAAATATACCATTTTCATTTCCTCCAATTCTTCAATACATTCCTTATAATAATCTTCATGTTTTAAATACAAATAATTATCTCATTTGATTATATAATTAAAAAATCACAATATTTGTTTTTCATTTTATACTTTGAGCTTTTATTAAATTGAGAATATCTCTTTCATTGAGATATTTCAGGACATTGTCACGTACCAATACTGGCAATAATGAAAAATATGTACCACTTAAATCATCAAAATTAACTTTCTCATAAAGACGTCCATATCGCAAACTAATAATACTATTTATTCTAATCAAATTTCTATAAATTTCAAATTTATCATCTCTCAACACCACACAAATTTTATAACATAACATTTCATTTTTTGAATAATTTACAAGTTGATTCCATGAGCTATTTAAATACTTAAACAAACTAATTTTGCCATCCAAATAAAATGTTTTCATATTTTCCAATTCTTCAATACATTTTTTATAATGATCTGAATTTTTGTCAACTACAAAATCTTTGTCTTCAATTCCACTTTTTAAAGCATGCCTGCATATATCGTTATGAGAGTATATACGAGAGTATTTATATAAAAAATTATATTTTCCCTCGAATGTTATAAGCCAATCAACGCAATATCTACGAACATCCAAATTTTCGTCAAATACCTCAAGAAAATAATTCCAAAGGACATTAGCACCATAATCAACTAATGCCTGTACAAATTCATAAGAGCCTTGAAGGATAGCAATTGTAAATGGATCCTTTACATTATCTTTTCCTTGAAGACAATCAACATCAGCTCCAGACTCCAATAAAATATCAAAGCTAATTTCATCTTTTCTTATAATAGCAATGCCTAAAACTGTAAATCCTCGATTATCTTGCTGTTCCAAATTGACTCCACGTTCGATAAGTGATTTCAAAATTTCATGATTTCCGCATCTTACAGCGCAATGCAAAGGTGTTTCGCCAAGATTATTCAAGGCATTAACATCTGCGCCTTGATCCAACAATTCACGTACTTTTGTGTTATTTAATGTTCTTGCAGCTTCATGTAAGGCACTGTTACCAACTCGTAATCGCTCTAAGGAAATTTTTAAAATTTCAACCAAATAATCGTTGTTATTGTTTAACATTGTGGCGAGTTTTTTCATTTGACTACGTCCAGGACAATTTTTCTTTAATTTTCGTAAATTCACGTTTTACGATGCGTTTTAGATTAAAATTGCAGCTTCATTTATCTGAAAAATATTAAAATTTTTCTTAAATTTTGTAATTGTTTCTATACTATATTTTACTTATGTACAGTAAAATTAAAATTTCTACCTAAGATCTAGCTTTGGTTCATAATAAATACTGCCTTGTCGTATATTTTTTAACTTTGTCTTTAATCTCATGGTAAATATACTTTTTTCACGTATTAAACAGTTTTATTTTGTAACAAGAATTTCAACACCTCTTTTAAAAAATTTTAATACACTCTGTAAGCTGAATATATAATTTTTACTACGAGTCTTGCTTTCTGTTCGAGCAGTTATATTTACTTTTGACAAAAAAGTCATACTTTCAATTCTTAATATAAAAAATACTATTAAAAATGCCAAGATTAGAAATAATTGATTGTTAAAACTTACATATTATTTTAATTATATATCATTCCCTTGTTAAAAAATTTCTGATTCAACCTGGACATTTGAGACGTAAATAAGCCACGCTTAGATACTTGAATGAACTGTACTTAGTTGAGAACAAAGCTATAATGTTTTCACTATGTTCCAACTATAGTATGTTTTTTTTTATCTTTTTCCTGCTTAACGCGCATGCGCTTAATAACAAGTTCTATCTCTCTTACTCTCACACATTTAATTTTTTGAAATAAATATTTATGTAAAAGCATTGTATTTTTGAGAAAGCTTTTTATAGCAAATTTATTAACAAAAAAAATTTTTTTAAATAAAATGAGATGTTTGAACATTCAAATGATATTAGGATCTAAATCTACAAATGAATGTGTAAATTAAATATTTTTTTTTAAATTTGTATTTATTAGAAAATTATGTAATACATTTTTTAAATGTTGAATCAATGATCTTACAAGAATAAGTAAAAATAATAATAAAATTTAATACAAATTTTTAAAAATTAAATTTTTTTCAAAATTTTGAACAAATTGACGACGATATTCTAATTATTATAACTATAATTAAATTCTCTAATTCCTCCTTTAAGCTCTAATAAAATTATTAATATCTTTCTCGTTTAGATATTGAAGTACATTATCGCGTACTGAAATCGGTAAAGAATATTTACCAGTAGGATCAATAAAATTAACTTTATCGTAAAGTCTCCCATATCTAATACCAACAATACTATTGATTTTTAACATATTTATATAAAACTTAAATTTTCCATCCTTCAATAGTCTTTCAAGTGTATCACACAAATTTTTATTTTTTGAATAGTTTATAAGCTTATTTCGCGAAGCCAATAAATAATCATACGAAGATATTCTCCCATCTAAATATATCGTTTTCATTTTCTCCAATTCCTCAATACATTCCTCATAAAAGTAATATTTTAAATAATCATCTCGTTTAATTTTTTTTAATGCATTATATCTACAAATATGATAAAATAAAGTTACATCCCAATTTTCTTCAAAAATATTAAAATCATGATTAGGAGGCGCATACATCAGAAACAGCTCGATTGACTGACTATTGATTTCGTTTAAATGACAGGTTTTATAAAAATAATGCAAATTGACACGAGCACCAAAGTGAAAGAAAATCTGCACAAGATAGGAATTAAATTGCTCGCACACGAGCATCAAAGGTTCCTTATAGTATTGACCCTGTGCTCTGTTGACATCGGCTCCGTATTCTAATAAAAGCTCAATTATATTTGTATTACCCATCAGTATTGCGTAGCCTAAGGCTGTGAAGTTTTTACGATCCGACGTTTCTAAATCAACCCCATGTTTGATTAGCATCTCAGCAGCTTCGTAATTTTCAGTTTTTATGGCGTAGTGTAGAGGCGTTTCGCCATGATTATATGTCATATTTGCGTCTACACCTTCGTCCAACAGCTGGCGAACTTTAATGTTTTCCTTTCTTTTTACGGCTCTATGGAGGAGTCTGGGTTCACTTCTCTTGATACGTCTTATCAGTCTCAAATCGTCAATTTTTTCATCAAACAACATATTGTATAGCTATTTTTTTCCTTTAAAAAACTGTGTCTATCTGAATAACGTCCTTATTCAAAGTTCAAATCAATTTTATCGTGATAATCTGAAAAAAATCATTATTTTTTATATTTTATGTACAAGTTGGTGATCTTATAGTTAGTAATTAATGTAAAGATTTTATTTTGAATCATATTTTTTTATAAATAATAATAAAATTAGAAAGAGTAATTATTTAATACTTACTTCTAGATATTTTTTAAAACATCAAATCTTTGTTGTATGACAAATAAAAAATCGATTGGCAGCAACAATTGCTAAGTTCTTAAAAAAAAATATATGTACCACGCCAATAAAGATCTTAACAGACGCTTGACACTTCTTCTTATTCAAGTGGACATCCTGACGTGTTCATGCTAAGTGACCAAATTCCATAGACGCCAGACGCTAAAGCTAATTCTCATAATAATTTTTCTCACCAATGTATTATACATTTTGAAACTGACATTATACTGTATATTAACACTACAGAAATGACAATTTTTAAATTAAATAAAAAAAATTTATAACTGTTATAAGTTTTTACAAATTCAAGTTGTAACATTTTTTGATCAAAAAAATAATGATATTAACGTTAAAACTACAATTAATTTTATGCATTGTTATTTTATCTTTCACCTTAAATTTTGAGCTCTAATTAAATTATTAATGTCTCTCTCGTTTAAATATTTAAGCACATTATCGCGTACCAAAATTGGCAATAAATATCTTCCTACAGGATCATAAAAATTAACTTTATCATAAAGCCTACCATATCGACTACCAATTAGACTATTAATTCTAATAAAATTTTCATAAATCTCAAATTTACCACTCCTCAACAATTTTTCAACTTCATCACTTAAATTTTTATCTTTTGAATAATTAATAAGTTTATTTCTTGAAGCCATTAAAAAATTATATAAAGTAACTCTACTATTCAAGTATATCATTTTCATACTTTCAATTTCCTTAATACATTTATTATAATAGATTATTTTCTTTATATCCGTACGATTTACGTTATTACCATCAATTATTACACCTTGCTTAATTAAAAACTCCCGAATTTCTCGAATATTATTATACCGTTTTGACAATCCAATCTTACAATCAAATTTCATTAACAAATCAACGCAGCGTTTATATCGTAGCAATGGACCTTCTAAAATCGTGTCTAAAATTCTAGAATTAACTTTAGCACCAAAATGAAGTAGAATTTGAGCTTTTTCATAAGAATGTGATTCGATTGCAAGGATTAAAGGTACTCTAGGATTGGACTTGAATTGAACTTGATCTACATCTGCTCCGGATTCCAATAGGAGTTCAAAACTCGAATCAGCATTTAGTAAAATTGAATAAGCTAATGGTGATAAAGCTGGTTTGTTCTGCTGATTTAAATCTATTTTATGCTCGATTAATAACTTCAAGGCTTTGTAGTTTGGTGTTTTTACGGCGCAGTGTATAGGAGATTCTCCAAAATAATTAAGTGAATCATTTGGTTCGCTTTGTTCCAGAAGTAGACGAACTTTATCGTTTTGTCTTGTGATTATGGCTTCGTGAAGTTCTCCGTTTTTTAGTAGTTTCAAATTATCAACTGAGGCCTCCTTAGATTTTTTTAATTCATCGCACATTTTATTACTTTTCGATTGTAATTTTTATGACAGTAACAAAATGATTTTTAAGTTTACATTAAGCTTGCAATTTTAACAACCTAAAAAAATTAAAAATTTTAAAAACAAGCGTGATAGATAATGATTATATTTATAGAATTTTTAAAGAATTTAAATTTTAAATATCAAGGTTTTTTAAAAATTTTAAAAACAGTACAAAAATTAAATAAATTTTTTTTGAGGATGCAAAAATAAAAATAATTTTATTATTATTATTTATGATTACTTTTACCTGTATTTAGTTGTAAGGCAACTTAACCAATAAACTGATTACTACAAACTATTTAACACCTACACTTTGAATATTTTTTATTTTTTTATTTTCACTTATAATTGTACATGCTTTAATAAAATAGCATTTAATCAATATATTTTACTACTGTGTATCAAAATCACGTAAAGACACATTGTACTACGCGTAGATCCTACCAAATACTGACTCACTCTTCGTGACAATTTTCTCTTTAACGTATATTTTAAAGACCATCACTTTACTGTATAGTAAAAGGCGAAAGAGAAATTTTTCCAACAGATAGAAAAATCTATAGGTCGCGTATATCTCCAAAGGACCCCTTGTTTCACTTAGTGTTGCCATAAATACAATACAGTTTCTGCAGAAAATTTTGACCTGCCTCGCTTTCTCAAACTTCAAATTTTGTATCTCAAGGAAGGGTCTTTAAAAAAACTTACTTATAATTTTGATTTATAAATTTATTATTATTAAAATAGAATTTTAAATATTAGCAACAATTTTATATTTAATACAAAATTTGTACAATTTTTAATAACAATATTTTACAATTATTAAAGAATAAAAAAAAACTGAAGAATATAATTTAAATTATTAAAACTACGCGATTAAGTACATATATTAAAATCTTTTAACTCAAACTTTGAGCTCTAATTAAATTATTTATATCTCTCTCATTTAAATATTGAAGTACATTATCGCGTACCGAAATCGGTAAAGAATATTTACAATTAGGATCAATAAAATTAACTTTATCGTAAAGTCTTCCATATCTTTTACCAACAATACTATTGATCCTTAACATATTTCCAAAAATTTTAAAATGACCTTCTCTCAAAATTTTTTCAAGTCTATCATAAAATTTTTTATTTTTCATATAATTAATTAGTTTATTTCTTGAACCTTTAAAAAAATCATACAATGAAAAACCATCATCATCAAATGTAATAGCTCTCATATCTTTCAATTCCTCAATACATTCCTGATAATAATCAGACTGCTGTAATTCGTAAAAATCTTCATATTTAAAATCTCTTTTTGCAATATACCTACATTTGTCATTCAAATAACGTCGACCCCAATTTACATTTTTAAAATCATAATTATTTCCAAATATAATAAATAGATCAGCGCAATAATTATCATCATCATAATCGTTGTCATCAAAAGTTTTTCTACAAATTTTATATAAAAGATCCCAGTTAACATGTGCACCAAAATGAATTAATATCTGAGCACTTTCGAAATCAAATCGTTTGAGCGCGAGTATCAAAGGCGTTTGTTTGTAAATACCCTGTTCCCTATTAACATCGACTCCAGATTTTAATAAAAGTTCAAAAATACTTGTAGCATTCATAAACAACGCGTAAGCTAAAATTGTAAAATTTTGAAAATCTGGTTTTTCTAAATCTACCCCATGTTCAATCAATAATCTTACAGCTTCGTAATTTTCAGTTTTTATAGCGTAAAGTAGAGGTGTTTCGCCAAGATTATTTGTTATGTTAGGATCTGCTCCTTGATCTAATATAAGACTCACTTTGGCATTTTCTTTTTTTCTTACAGCTTTGTGAAGTGAACTGGGCTCGTTCCTTGCAATATATTTTTTTATTAGAAAACACTTGTAATCGTTGAATGTTTCATTTTTTACCGATGATTGGAACATTTTGACGTTATGTTTAATACTTCATTTAAAACTACCGTGTTAATGATCTAAAAATATAAATTGTAAAATTTTATAAGATGTTATACATCTGTTTTTTATAGATATGCCTATGATTGAATTTTAAATAATATTTTATAAATGATAATAAGATTATAACAAGTTATCCAAAACTTACTTTTAAAAAATAATTAGCTGATTCTTCGTTAGATAATAAAAGATAATAAAAAGACGATAAAATATCACATCTAAGTTCTTGAAATGCTCAAAATTTGCTGGTCATGAAAATAATATTTAAAGTAACTGTAAACACCTGTTACCAACAAAATAATATCTAAATCTTAAATATTTAATTATTATAATTTTTAACTATTTTTAATCTTTTCGTAATTGTACATTTATTAATTATTGGACACTTAATTAAAAAATTTTACAAACAAAAAAATAACAGAATTACGTACACACGTCATACCACACTTAGATCTCTCTTGATACTATTTTTCTTCGTCTTTTTCTTTCCAACGTAAATACATATTTTAAGACTAAAATTTCACTGTATAGTAATGTGTTCGATGAAAAATATATTTGAACAGATGGAAAAGTCTCCAGGTAAGTAGGGTGTATTTTATAACGATACTTCAGGTAACTCTCTATTGCCATATAATGTACTTACAGTTTCTGCCGAAGTTTTTTTTCGGCTGCGTAGTTGTAACACTTGGAAGTATCTTTCAAAATCAAATTGTAAACTGTACCAAGAATATATGTATTTGAATTACTTTTTTTTTATATATCTTATTTAATTAAAATTTATTTGAGAATTTGTTTCTATTTATATCGCATTTTTAAAAGCATTTATAAATAAAAAATCAATAATCATTATGAATATTTAATAATTATAAAAATAATTATAAAAATAAAGTCTTCGTAACTAAGAATCAAATGTTATCAACAATTTTATTTTTATTACAGTTTGTACAAATTTTTATTACAATATTTTACAATTATTATAAAATAAAAAAGAAAACTAAAGAATATAATTCAAATTATTAAAACTACAACTAAGCACATGTATTAAAATCATTCACCTCAAACTTTGAGCTCTTATAAAATTATTAATATCTCTCTCGTTTAGATATTGAAGTACGTTATCGCGAACTAAAATTGGTAAAGAATATCTACCAGTAGGATCATAAAAACGAACTTTTTCGTAAAGTCGTCCATATCGACTACCAATAACACCATTAATCCTTAACATATTTTTGTAAATCTTAAATTTTCCTACATTCAATAGTCTTTCAAGTGTATCACACAACTTCCTATTTTTTAAATAATTAATAAGTTTATTTCTTGAAGCTGTAAGAAAATTATACAATGTAACTCCGTTATCAAATGTAATCGATTTCATGATTTCTAATTCCTTTGTACATTCCTTATAATAATCCGACTGTTTTAGTTTTGAAAACTTGTCGTCTTTAAATCCTTTTTTTGCAAAAAATCTACTATAATCTTCAGGTATATTATCATTATTATCTTTGTAATTGTATAAGTTATTGATAGAATCATGGTTACAATGAAATGTTAAAAACAGATCGATACAATATTTAAAGATCTCAATTCCGTCATCATCGTATATATGAGCATAATAAATTTTATGCAAAATTTCCAAATTAAGATTAGCACCAAAATGCATGAGAACTTGTAGATATTCAAGATCATGCGTTGCAGTAGCGATACCCAGAGGAGCCCAGAAAAGATTTTTTCCATTAACATCGGCTCCTGATTCCAATAAAATCTCAAAAAATTTATTATCCTTTATCAAAATCGTATATCCCAAAGGTGTCAATCCACTGTTGGTAGGCTGTTCTAAATCGGCCCCACGATCGATTAATAACCTAACAATTTCGTAATTTTTACTTTTCACAGCGTAGTATAAAACCGATTCACCATAAAAGTTTCTATCATTAATATCTGCGCCTTGATGCAGCAGCTTACGCACTTTATGATTTTGTCTTCTTCTAATGGCTTCATAAAGATGATTTTTGTCGCTATCCGTAAAGAAACGCTTATAATCATCGATGCAAGAGCGAATATCCATTTTACTATATTTTTTGCAAGGATTCCAGTATATTTATCACCTAAAAGTAGAAACAAAATAATTTTATTGAAGCTTAATTTTATACCACTCTAACCTAAAAATTGCAACTTTGAAATTATTTATCATAACATAAAGAAAATTTACATATCAGTGATTAAAATTCAATGATAACTATTAATGAGTGATACTTCTTAAATTATTATGATAGAAATAAATAAATGTTTATTTGAAACTTACATACCAATGAATGAATGTTTACTTGACCGTTTCAAAGATAAATTTTATTCTATATAACTATAAACTGCTCAACAGTTGCACTTTAAATACATATTATTGTTATTCATAACATTTTTCTTATTTTAATGTTATTGTCGTTATACATTAATTATAAAAATATAAAAAATAACTTCTAAGAAATTTGACAAAGGTAACCAAGAGTTACCTACACACGCTATACTACACGCTTATCTCACCAAAAACTACTGCTTGACTGCTTCTCGTTATACTTTTCTCTACAATTATGTACAAGCTTATTATATTACTGTATAGATTATGTACAAGCTTATTATATTACTGTATAGTAACAAACAGGAAAACATTTTTCTATTAGTGGATCGATTGGGATTTGCGATATACAGTATATTGCAAGGTTTGTGAAAATAGGTAATTTAAGGCGCATTTTCAATGGTCACAAGACGTAAATTTACTGCAAACACGGTCACTTTACTTCTAGTGACCATTGAAAATGCACCTTAAATTACCTATTTTCTCAAACCTTGCAATATACTGTATATCGCAAACCCCAATTCAGCCACAGCTGGATAAATCTACGCAAACCCCAATTCAGCCACAGCTGGATAAATCTACAGGTATGTATGTATTTGAAGATTATACTTCACAAGCAGTATTTTTTATGCATCCAGTATGATAGAATTATGTAAAAAAATAAAAACTTAGTTTAAACTATGTAAACTACAATTACATACAATCTTAATTTGTAATTTTTTACTTTAAACTTGAGCTCTAATATAATTATTAATATATCTCTCATTTAAATATTCAAGCACATAATCACGTACCAAAATTGGTAACAAACTTTTTCCGATAGGATGGTAAAATTGTATATATGGTTTTAAAGTTACATTTTATAAATGATATTTTTAGTTATTGTAAAAAAAATTCTTTAATTTTTTTATTCAATCGTAAAATATATATATTTTTTTTTCAATTTTATTTTTATCCAAATCTATGACTCATAAATGTTTTTACTTTTAGATAAGCTGTAATAGATGCAAATTTTATGGTTTCTCTATTGCTTACAGGCAAAAATTGTTATCGTATTTTAATCTGTTTCATTGTTTTTTTCTTATTACTACTGTGATTGTAACTATTACTCATTAAAAAAGACCGATAAGTTTGTTGGAGACTCAATATAAATATCTATATCTATATTATTTTTTTAAAAAGTAATTTTATTATTCAAAGTAAAGTAAAATTATCTTTTTAACTTGTAAAGGTTTTTTTTTTCTTCAAAATTTACATAATTGAAAGTTTCTTATTATCGAATAAAAGGTCGATATATAACATAGTCGTTAACTATCCATAATAATTAAAAAAAATTTACTTTTATTCCATTCATTTTATCATTTTAAATATCTAAATTTTTCTATCAAAAAAACATTTAAAATTTACTAAATTACAACACACCTAGTAAACAATTTTGTAATTTATTTTCCAATCACACAAAACAAATTAAGAAAAAAAAAATGCATTTCCTAACACCACATTAAAAATAACTTTTAACAGCCCAACATAAACGAGCAATATTATAGTATCGTAATCCAAAAGCTCATACATATACAGTAACGTATCTAAAACCATGTGTGTCTGCTGATAAGAAAGCATTCGAATTAAGATAACGAGCGGCTATTAGTACACGTTTATATATCGTTTCCAACATTATTCAGCTGAGCGAGTTTTCACATACACACATATCTTTTAAAATGAAATCTTATCTTTGGTATATACGAATTTACGTATAAACGAAAAAAAAAGTATTCCCAGTCACGCTGAGTTTTTTAATACAATTTAAAAAAAAAAAAAAAAAAAGAACGCAGCTGTTTTGTAGATCGTTAAAGTAGTGGAAAAATCTTAAAACAATCTCCTTAAAAAAAAAAAAAAAAAAACATAATCGTTTTCTCTCTCATAAAAGCTTGCCAGTCAGCATCAATGATAAAAAACAAAAAGCTACATAATAATCTTCCACCATGAATCGTTTCTATGATCATTCAAGTTTGTCTCAGATGAAAAAAAAAAAAAATTGCAAGCAAGAAAATATCCGGAAGCTAGAGCAGCAATGCACCTCATCATTTGTGGTCTTCGACATGTAGTATATAAATTGCTTTGTCGCCGGCGGCGTCGAAAGACTCCCATCGAACATCGTAGTCTCATATATATAAATATATACTGACATTTATTTCTTTCTTTCTCTCTTTTGCGCCTATTATTCCAACTCGCTTACTTTTCTTACGGTCGCCGGCCTCGTTTTCTCTCTTCACTCTCTTATCTTTTTTTCGACTTCTTTCACTATCTTCCAATGCTTATCGCTCTTTTTCTTCTTCTTCTACTACTTTATCGCTTTCTCTTTTCCTTCTTTATAACGGACTTACTTTCTTATCCAAACGATTACGTGGCAGAGTCTAGTTTTTTTTTTTTGGTTGCATCGTAAGATCTTGAATGTTGCATATATAGTTTCTTGAATCATTCGATATTCGTGTATATAAATATATATCGAAGGATTTTATAAAATGATGATGTCGTAATTGATGATGGATATATGTTTGTATTGTGTTTTTTTTTGAGATCACGTGGAAAAATCTTGTTACGTATATGTTTTAACATTTGATGTATTTGCATTTATACTTACTTCAAGCTGTGGCGATTCATAATTAATTAAGTTCTCTCAAAAAGAGCGAATCGTTGTAATATGCAATTTAAAAAAAAATAGAAAAAATAGTATATATAGCTGCATCGATAATTTGCCATAATACTGATTGAATAATTGGTTCATTTATAAATTTTGATTTATGAAAATTTAAAAAAAAAATACAAAAAAAATAACAAGTTGTAAGATAATTCTGACCTCGAATATATATTTGTAGAATAGTTACACCGTTTTGGCATCGCTTCCGTATAGATATATATGTATATATCCCTACGCGTTTGTGCTATAACGGCTTAAAATTTCAAGCTCACAAGAGAGAGAGAGAGAGAGAAAGAGAGAGAGAGAGAGAAAGAGAGATATAAGATGATTCTTTGAAATTAGTTACATAACTCATATTAATTACTCAAGTGCAAATAAATTTATTGCATGCAAATGCTATATTTATATAGATGCGCGTGTATTCTACAATACCATTTTTATATTTCTAGTTTCAAAAGCATGAAATATAATACATTTAACTAACTTATTGCGCGTATAATCAAATCTTTTGAGGCTTGCCACAAAATACAAGCCAAAAAAGATAATGAAAATTTAATAAAAATAAAAAAAAAAATATTTTAAAGTTTACGTGTTTTTTTTTTTTTTAATTTTTACGATTTTATTTTTTGTCTTCATTTTTTCGCGTTTTTTTGTCACATTCCAAGATTTTTTTTTTTCTTTTTCGCTACTGTTTACTTTATCATTTTATTATCTTTTCCGCCCAATTCCGTATCTTACTGTAAATAAGTGCCACGTTACTCATGATATCTATCGTCTGCCTAGCGTTTTGAAAAACGAAGTCATGCTTTTTTTGAATAACAGATAGAAGAAGAAATTTTAGCTGTTTTTTTGAAAGTAGTCAAATTTACTAACTAATTAAAATTTTTTACTGAATAACCATGTTTTTACAGATGCTTACGATTAAAAAAAATTGTGACTGTGAAATTAATTGGAATTTAATTGCTGAATAACAAAAACTTGTGTATTGTAATTTTTGTCGACCTTCTTTTCTTGGTTTTTATGATTCAAATGTAACATCATTACTGTCTCAAGCTGTTACAAGATTTTTTTACTTTATCATTTACGTTTTTCTAAAGAAAAAAAATTCGATTTGTTTTTATAATTTACAAAATTTTGTTTTATTCGATCGAAAAAAATGGAATGCCAAGGTAAAAAAAAAGTAACAATGTTAATGAAGATGCCTTCACGGATCTAAAATTTATTTTAAATACTGTTATCTCGAACTTCCTATAGCGTGTTGTCCGCACGTTGTTGAAGGAATGATTAGCTGCTGCGGTTATATAATGACATAATAAAACTTTTATTTCCTCTCACAATTTTTTTTTTGTTTTTTAATGTTTGTTAAAATGATGTTAAATAAAATTATTGTATTATAAATTTTGTTGATATGCAATAACATTTATTTTACGTAGTTCAATATAAACGTCAATATAATCAATTATGTTATTTATAAAATATCCGCGTAATTGTATTATCTCGTAAGATAAAAAAAAATAGTATAATATTTTATTTATTAATTTAAATTTCTTCATTGACTTACGTCAACTCTGATAAGCTTTTTTACAAATAAAAAATAACAAATAAAATAAAACTTGCAATCACATAAAACTAATCATCGATACCACCTTTTTTTTTAACACACATTACTCGTTTTCATCCGCGTTAAAAGCAATATCTATCCCTGAGATTTATTCTTTTTACCAATCCCAAGTACACTGTTTTTCAACGTAAACAGACAAAAGTGTACATACAAAAGTCACAACATGCAAATACAACTCCTTTACCACCAAGTTATTTTCACTCGACCACAAAAAGACCTCGAAACTACACGAGTATATTATGTGCGGTTCTTTCTTTTTATTTCCAAGTTATAGTTACTTTGAAACTCTTGTTTATTTGTGGGGACTAGTTTTTATTACATTATTGCAAAATATGTATAACGAGTGTCATATGCACGGTCACGTATATTGTAAAACGTATTTACATATGTAGTTTTCAATTTTGATTGGTTGATATTTATTATAAAAATTATATAACACAATATTTTCATTAATATTAAGAAAATTAGATAAATAATAGTTGAAAGCACGATATATTTCTATGGCATTATAATACGTTTATTGAAGATTATAAAATGAGTGGTTTGATACACGAGTTAAAGTAAGAGCAAAACAAGATGTTATGATGTTCTATTGAAATATCTTAAAGCAACTTATAATAAACATAACACTTTTATTTGACATTTGGTTATTTTTTTTTTATTGAATCGTTTATTAAATGACAGTAAAAGAGTACCGCAAAAAATTTTATTATCTACACACGACAGTACATAATATATATGAAGTGTACAAGTGAATATCGGAATAAAAAAGAAACTAAAAACATATGTATAAAAAAGTGCTATATATGTATAAACCGACAACCGAAGAAGGCTATTTTCATTTTTCTATAATACTATATTACACGTACAGCGTGTATGTTATATATATGTACACTTGAATTCCGGCTTGGCAAGTCTGTCGCTTTGACATTGTACTTGATTAATCCCTTGCATAATAGAATATTTAGCTATATCTATATACACCTGCGTTATTTTATACTATATATATACACACATGTTTGTGTTTCCTACTTTATGCGTATATTATGCTTGTTCGTGTTACTAAAGTCCAAAGAAACGCTTCGAGCTAGTAAATTAAATACAAAATTATAGGTATGTTGTAGAAGGAAAAAAAAATTATGTTTTGTGTTAGATGATAATTTGCATTTAGGCGCTGTTTAATGCTGGCTAGACTTGAAGTTTAATTTGCAAAGCTGTGGAAGAAACAAATAGCTAATTAGTATGAGTGAAATTGGTGTAGAGGATAATTATTCTGAGAGAAAAAGAGAAAGATAGAAAAACGTTGATTTGTATCTAGTAATATAAATCGTATGGTTAATAAGAGCTAAACAAATTTTTATAATTGTACAGAAATTTTTATATCATTTAATGAGTTAAATATTTTCTGTTAAAATTGGAAAAAGTACATAGAACAGACATGTAATGACCCTTAAATCAATTTTTTAACTAAAATTTACTTAATTTAATATGTTTACTTAACATGTTTAAATCCTTTTTTTTTCATTATTCTTAAAATTATATTAAAATTTAAGTAAGTAAAAAAAATTATTAAATATAAATTATCTAAAAACATTAGCAAATAAAATGATTTATTATATAATTATAACGCGTCTTCTTAACTTTTGCCTCATAAAAATATTATAAATACCGTGAACATATAAATTGAACTTATTAGAAAATTTTGTGAAGATTGTGCAAATATCATCTACATGAAATTTTATCAGTCCTTAACAACAGAACTCTTTTTTTTTGGTATTATTCAATCAAATAAAAAAAAAGATCGTGAACTATTAAAATAAAATTTTCAACAACATATAGTAAGTCCCAAAAAATGTTAGAATATTAATCTATTAAATCTAAAACTTCATTAACATTATAATTGTAATCTAAAAATTTTAGTTGAAAAAATATGGCATCATCTGGTTGTTCACTTTTCCTAATTATCCTAGCTACAGATTCGAAAGAGGCACCAAAGGACCAGAAGATGGTACTATTTGTAAGCATCATGATATCAAGGGTAGTATACCTGATGAAACTGTTACATACAAGGTCTCATCTCATGTAAGGTTCCTTACGAAGATCAGGTCATCACGTATGTAAGTATAGAAGATAACGACGAGAGATTTAAAACGCGTAACGTCAGTATGATTGGTGATGTTGGTTCTAAATATATTACAATCGAATTAATCAGTCAGATTGGACTACCTCTCGATATTACTGTTACTTTTATCGCTAGTCCACATTCGCCATAAAATGGAAAATAATATTCTGCGTATTATTTTTTAGTGTGATGATAAAATGTATGTAACATGTATCCAAAGTAAAATCAATAAACTATAATAAAAGTTGCTAAATTTTCAAATGTAGTTCAATTAAAATTTTTTAAAACCAATTTCATAATAAAATCAAAAATTAAAAAAACAAAAATAATTGTCTGGTCCTAGGACAGACAATTTTGAAATTATCGAATTTGGCTTTGCTTTAATATTTGACACATTTAAGAAAAAAATTTATCTTTATAATATTTAAAAAAACATTTTTTTAAATATTAAAAATATCAAAGTAAAATTAATCTATAAATTTAATATTTAATTTTAGCAAATTAATTATTTAAAAACGAAATCAAAATTAATATTATATTAAAATCTATATTTTATTGTAATTAATCTCTTGACTTTAAGCATCTCTTTTTTATAAACAGAATTTACAAGAAATGTCCACGAACCAATAGTTTGATCGTAGTGAGAGAGAAATTTACTTGCATTATTTTGATATAATAAAAAAGATCATTATATAATATAAACTTCTTTACAATAATATAGTTCAAATTCTCGTAGATTCTTTTTCATCGCATAAAAATATATTATTAAAATATTCATAAGTTAAAATAATCATAAAATGTAAATTAAGAATTTTAGCATACAAATTCATTTATTAAACGACTGGTTTAAAATATGTGACGCCTGTTTTAAATCTATTGGAAAAGTTTACCAAGATTGTACAAATACACATTTACATGAATTTTTTTACAATTGCCCCAATTTTATAAGATTTATATCAATTTTTATCAATTTTTTAAAATGAACCATTGTTTAATGATAATTTTTGATCTCATAAAAGACGAAAGTGAATATTCACTGATACAGATCTGAAAAACTTTTTCTGTAAGCAGTAGTAAGTACAAAAAAATGCTGTAATATTTATCAACCATTAATATTTTACCAGAATTATAATCAAAGCCTTATATTTCAGCTATCAAAAATATGGCATCCTTTAGTTATTCGCTAATCCTAGTTATCCTAGCCACAGTTGCAGTAACTAATATACTTGCTGTCAGATTCGAAAGAGGCAAGAAAAACTCAGACGATATTCAAATCTGCCAGCTCTTCGTAACTGAAAATAGTTTACCCGACGAAAAGGTCACGAATACAGTATCATGTAAGGTTTATTTCACAGACCAAGTTTTCACAAATGTAATCGTTGAAGATAGGGATGATAGATTTAAAACTGGTATCGTCAATATGATTGGAGATGTTGGCCACAGAGATATTTCGATTGAATTGATTAGTCTACCTAATCAACCACTTAATGCTACTGTTATCTTTTATGCTACACCTAGTAGTACATATATGAGATATATAGGATTATAATGTCCTATAAGATGATTTTTGAACTGGTACGTGAATGGTTTTAATTTAGGATGATTTAATGAAATAAATAATCTGTAAATTTTTAGATTTCGAATTGCTTGAGATCTACATTGGATGATTGATGTTCTTAATCTATTATGGAGAACTAATTTTTTTTTTATTCATCACTACTTGTATACCTAAAATTAAAATATATGAGTGTTATAAAATATTGTATATTAAAATTTAAATATATTTTGTTCGTAAATAAAAAATTGAAAAAAAAAACAAAAACAAATTATTAAATTATTTTATTTTGAAATATTTAAAATTAAATTTTTATTACATTTTTAAAATTTTCTCATGTACACCTGCATATAAAGTTGAAAGTAATAAAAAAAGCCCAACACAACTTCCATAAAATAAAATTATATAAAATAGAAAAAGTATAATAAATTTAATTAATATTATTTTAAAAAAAATTTGGTCTTACCCCAAAATAAAATCATTCAAGTTATATATGTGTTTTAGACCATAAACAGTATTTCAAGCCTGACTTGAAAAATTTGAAAATTTTGGTGAATTAATATTTCTCAGCGTTTAGATAGCACAACAATTTTTAGTAAAGAAAAAATTAGTTCTAATTTATTTTTAAATAACGTTCATGTAAAAAAATTAAAAAATTAATTTTCATTATTATTTGGTCTTCATCCAAAAAATATTTCAAAAGAAACTAGAATAAGAGTATAATCATGAATATTTTTTTTATTGTGTAATAGAACATTTAAATATTTATCAAAGTACAATATCATAAAATTTACAAGTTATCAGTAACAAGTTCTATTATATTCATGACATACGTTTTAAAATTTTATCTTACAATAGTTATAAATGTGTTGAATTTAAAACCATACGAATCAAACCTATTAGAAAATTTTGATAGTAATGTACTAATAAACATCTACAAAAAATTTCATAAAATTAATATTTTTTCAATTAATTACTTCTTATTGTTACTTATAAATTTAAGACATTGTATACATCTATTTGCTTTACTTTCATAAAATTTTTATTGCAGTTTTTAATTAAGAAATCACTTCTTTGCTAAATTTCAATCAAATAAAAATACCCACAGGTATTTGAAGGTACAGTGATCAGATAAAAGCTTTCAATAAAACAACGGTAAGTCCAAAACGTATTATTTTTATTTACTATTAATATTTTAAGAGATTTATAAAAATATCTTAATTAATTTCAGCTACAGAAAAATATGTCATTCTCTGGTTGTTTATTAATTTTAACAATCCTAGTCACAGCCGTAGTAACCAGCGAATTCGCTAATAGATTTGAAAGAGGTGAAAGAACCTATAATGATGTAATTGTTTGTGTGCTTGTAGTAGAGAGGCTTGGTCAACCGAATAAAAGAGTCATAGCAACAGTTTCGTGCGAAGTTCCTTATATTGATCAATTTATTAAATATGTGGGTGTTGAAGATAACGACTATCTTGTAACTTCTGCTGTTAGTTTGATTGGAGAACTTTTGTCAAATAAAATTTCTGTACAATTAATTAGTTCACCTGGAAAACCAATCAATGCTACTGTTCTTATCTACGCTACTCCTAGTATTAAAAAAATTAAATGCAATCGAATTTTATGATCAATAAAATTCTATTTTAATTTTAATAGCATTTGTACATTTAAAATTGAAATATATGTTTGTAACGAAAAATTTTGCAATAATTGTATGAAGAAAACTAAAAGAATATTTAAAAAAATATTTTTCCTACTTTTTCTTAATAATCTTTTTACAAACCTACAATATCTCGAACGCCCATAGCATCAAAAACAAAAATAATAAATAAATAAAAAAAAAATAATAATAATAAATAAATAAATAAATAAAATGTGTATCGACAGTATACGCATAAAATAATTTATCTATTCTTATTAATTTAAGTTTATAGGGTGTACTGAGTTTTAACAAACAGACAGATGAGCGAGCGTGCAAAGAAGAAATTGTCTTAAAAAATGCCACTTTTTGGAGACAATAGTGATACGCACAGCATATTTACTTGTGGATAGACAAATAAAACTTAGTTATTGTAAAATAATTTTGGAATTGTCAAATAGTAATTTAGAGTATAAATTTTTTTTTAAGTATTTCATTAGCTTTGCTGCAAAACTTGATATCGAACGTTTCTTTCAAAAATTAATTAAACTCTGTAATATTTTACATGCATATATTTAAATATATTAACAATATTAACTTTTTTTAACTATAATTTTTCGATGTTATAAGTATTATATGGATTATCGTAGATATTACGAATAATAAAGAAAAAATGTATTTAAATTTATGTTTTTAAAACCAGTTCTTGTCTGAATCTTGATCTAAAATCATACATACTAAATCTATTGAAAAAGTTTGAGAAGATTGTGCAAATACACATAGACGTAAAACTGTATGAATATAATTTCAATGAATTCGAATTATTTCCATATAAATTATTACATTTTTCTTATCAGTCCTTCGCAACAGAGCAATTTTTAATTAATCTTTGATCAAATAAAAGACAACTAATGCCAATGGTGATTAAAGTTCACTCCTAATAAGTTGTCGTAAAGACAAAAAAGTTCAATTAATTTATAAAATCATATATTGTAGCCGTAGTTTTGAAATTCCAACTGCTAAAAAATGGCATCATCTGGTTATTCACTGATTTTAATTATCTTAGCCATAGTCGTAGTAATCGATAGCAATCCTTTCAAATTTGAAAAAGGCACAAAAAACGAAAATGACGTAATTAGCTTGTACTTAGTTGAAAAGCCTCGTATACCAAATGAAAGCGCTAAGATGACAGTAAGATGTCAGGCTCCTTTTGAAGGCCAAGTTCTTACCTATGTAAGTGTTGAAGATAATGACAGTAAATTAAAAATCGCCTATATAAATATGATTGGTGATGTTGGCTCGAAATATGTCACAATAGAATTGAATAGCTTTCCTGGAAAATCAATTAATGCTTCTGTTGCTTGCCACGCTAATTATGTCAATAAAAAATAAATTTTTTGATATGATATAATGCTGATATGGTTTGTGTACAACTTTATTTTACAATAATATAATATCTGTCTTATGCATAAAATATAACTAATAGGTGAACATTTTTAATTTCTAGGTATTTGAGATTTCTAAAAATATCAAGTTTAGCCTTATTTTTTAAGTCAACTTAAAATATGTGTAATAATATAATTTTAAAACTGATTCGTATAATAAAGTATTAAATCCTGTAAAACTATCTTAAAAAAAAGTGTTTTTTCATTTTTTTCATTCTACTTTAACCCTTACTCGATACAAATACCTCGACACAAAAAATTTTTAATAGCCATTATGAAAGGTGTAACGCTCTAACAAAGGTCACACAATATCGGATATTGTTAGATTTTTTTATTTTTATTAAATTTGAAACTTTAAGAACATTTACGTCTTTTATTTTAATTTAAAAAAATATACAAACATTTAAAATATAATTTATTTAAAATTTATGCAATTTTGATCCATAATAGAACGTTTTTGTAACCAAATTTTTATCAGATCTTAATTTATTAAAAAAAAAATTTTAAAATACAAATAGACATAAAACTATATGAATATAATTTTAATAAATTTGATTTATTTCCATATAAATTATTAAATTTTGTTATCAGTCCTTTACAACAGAGCATTTTTTTGTTAATCTTTGATCAAATAAAAGATTCATGCCAATCGCGATTAAAGTTCACTTCCAATAAGTTATCGTGAGGACAAAAAAGTTCTATTAATTTGTGAAATCATATATTTGTAGTCGTAGTTTTGAAATTCCAACAGCAAATAAAGATGGCATCATCTGGTCATTTACTGATTTTAATTATCTTATCCGTAGTAGTAGTTATCAATACCAATACTATCAAATTTGAAAAAGACACAAAAAATGAGAATGATATTGTTGGCTTGTATTTAGTTGAGAAGGCTGGTATAGATAACGAATGTGTTAATGTGACGGTAAGATGTCAGGCTCCTTTTGAAGGCCAAGTTATTAAATCCATAAGTGTTGAACAAGTATATGGTCAATTCAAAATCGCCCTTTATAAAATTATTGGTGATATTGGCTCAAAAAATGTCTCAATAGAATTGGTTAGCTACCCTGGTGATGGAATTAACGCTACTGTTGCTTGCCACGCTAATTATGTCAATGAAAAATAAATCAAGAATTCATTGAATTCTTTTATATTATATAATGCTGATATGGTTTGTGTAAAACTTTATTTTACAATTATGTTATATCTCTATTTATGTATAACATGTAACTAATAGGTAAAAATTTTTAATTTCTAGGTATTTGAGATTTCTAAGAATATCAAGTTCAGCCTTATTTTATAATTCAACTTAAAATATATGTAATAATAAAATTTTATGGTCGATTTCTATAATAAAGTAAAAATTTATGAAAAACTATTTTGAATTTATTTTATTTATTTATAACTCTGTTTACATAGTGCATTTAAAATTTTCAAACTCAAAAATTACAAAAATTAAATGCTTTACATATTTATTTCTCCAGAAGTGTTACATAGATCAATCTTAGATTCATGATGTAATTTGTATTCAATAAAAATATTAACGTTTTTTAACTATAACTTTTCGATAAGTATTATTATATTGAATATCGTAAATATTACAAATGATAAAGATACAATTTATTTGAATCTAACGCAAATGTGGTCCATAGTAAAATGTTTTTCAAACCGTTCCTTATTTAAATTTTAATCTTAATTCATACATACTAAATTTATTGAAAAATTTTGAGAATATTGTACAAATACACATAAACATATCTACATGAATATAATTTTAATGAACTTGATCTACTTCCATATAAATTATTACATTTTCTTATCAGTCCTTAGTAACAGAGCAATTTTTAATTAATCTTTGATCAAATAAAAGACAACTAATGCCAATCGCGATTAAAGTTCACTTCTAATAAGTTGTCGTGAAGACAAAAAAGTTCTATTAATTTGTAAAATCATATATCTTAGACGTAGTTTTAAAATTTCAACAGCAAAAAAATGGCATCATCTGGTTATTCACTGATTTTAATTATCTTAGCCATAGTCGTAGTTATCGATACCAGTAGTATCGAATTTGAAAAGGGCATAAAAAACGAATATGATGTAATTAGCTTATATGTAGTTGAGAAGGCTAGTATAGATAACGAATGTATTAAGGTAACGGTAAAATGTCAGGCTCCTTTTGAAGGCCAAGTTATTAAATACATAAGTGTTGAAGAGAATGCCGATAAATTAAATATCGCCTATGTTGATATGATTGATGATGTTGGCTCGAAATATGCCTCAGTAGATGTGGTTAGCATCCCTGGAAAACCAATTAATGCTACTGTTGCTTGTCATGCTAATTATGTCAATGAAAAATAAATTTTTTGATATGATATAATGCTGATATGGTTTGGGTAAGACTTTATTTTACAATTATGTTATATCTCTATTTATGCATAACATGTAACTAATAGGTAAAAAATTTTTAATTTCAAGGTATTTGAGATTTTTATGACAAAAGGATGAATTTTCTTGCACTAATATTGGATTATGGACCAAACTCAGCCTTATCTAGTACTTATGTTTTTCCAGTTAATTAACAATATGTGTAATAATAAAATTTTATGATTGAATTCTATAATAAAATAAAAATTTATGAAAAATGATTTTGAATTAAATTTTATTTATTTATAATACTGCTTACAAAGTGTATTCAGAATCAATAAGTTTCATCTAATATTAATCGTAGAGCTTTTAGGGGATAGTATGATTGTATACACTTCTTTTTGGATAGACATAAAGTTAAGAATCGTTAAATAATTTTGGAATTATTAATTAACGATTTATATTATAAAATTTTTGTTTAATTTCGAAAGTATTTTCACGAGCTTTGATGTAAAACTTTCCAGCGTATGTTTTTTTCTTTTTAAATGAATTAATTTGTGTAATAAATAAAAGGCACGTGTTTTAAGGATCAATTAATTTATGAATTGATTTAGCAAGTATATTCATTTATTCAACGATTAATAAATTTGTCGCATATTAATACAATAATACGAACTAAATTTATTGAAAAAATTTGACAAGACTGCGCAAATATAAATCTACATGAAATTGTATAAATGAAATATATCATATTAGTAAATTTCCACTATTTCTATTGATTTACATAATTTTTTATCACTCCATAGTAACAGAAAACATTTTTAATAATTCTTCAAATAAAAGATAACTGTTATTAATCGTAGCTAAGGCTCAAAATATTATTTTCAATAAGTAGCAGTGAGAATAGAAAAGTTTTATAACATTATAATAAGTCATATATTGTATCCATAGTTCAAAAATTTCAACTACAAAAAATGGCATCACCTAAATATTCACTAATTTTAATTATCTTAGTCATAATATTAGTCAACAGCACTAGTGCTATTAAAATAGAAAAAGGGACAAGAAACTCAAGTAACGAAATTGGCTTTGTGTATGTAGTAGAAAAAAATGGTATACCAAATAAAACCATCGTGGATACGGTAACATGTATGACACCTCACAAAGACCAAATTTTTAACTACATAAGCATTGAAGAGAATGAACATAAAGCAACAGTCGGTTTTATCAGTATGGTTGGTGATGTCGGCTCAAGAAAAATTACAACAGAATTGGTTGGCTACCCTGGAAAACCATTAAATGCTACTGTCTCATGCTATGCTAATGCTAGCAACCAAAACAAAAACAAGAATGGTTAAATTTTTTTATCTATTAATCGGTTTGTGTACAACTTTATTTCATGATATTATAACATCTATATTAATGCATAATATTATGTAACTAATTGATCCAAATTTTTAATTTAAAGGTATTGGAAATTTTTATGTACACATTATAGATCTTCTTGCACTTATATTGGATATCAAATTCAGTCTTATTCAATACTTATTTTTTTCAGTCAACTTACAATACATGTAATAATAAAATTGTATGTTTGATTCGTATACAATAAAGTATCAATTTTTACAAAAACATTTTGAAATTAATTGTATTTATTTATAACTCTTTTTACAAAGTATATTCAGAATTCACAAATTTTTAATCAAGTAGGTGGGAAGGGCTTGTAGCGAAGAACTGAGCTTAACAGGTTTCACGTATTACAAATCGTATACATAGAACTTTTAAGGGATAGTATGGTTGTAAATACTTGTTTATGGATATACAAATATATTTTAAAAAAAATTTTAATAATTTTAAAATTATTAAGCAAAGATTTAAATTATAAGAATTTTGTTTAATTTCGAAAGTATTTTAATTAGCTTCGATGTATAACTTGCCAGCGTACGTTTTTTTTTTTTTAATGAATCAATTTGTATAATAAATAAAAAGCATGTGTTCGAACATAAAGAATATTGATTCAGAATTATTAATAAGATCCATTGTGGAACGTTTTTATAATCAGTTTTTAGTTATTTGTTAATATAATACTTAAAGTTTTACATGAACAATTCAGAAAAAAGATTTTATCATAAAAATTGAAATCTACAACAGTTATTCTAGTAAAAAAAAAAAAATTTTCCATTTCGAATAAACTTTCTCACCGAAATGAATTATATATTATTTTATTATATTTGAATAAGTTATTAAAATATTCATACATTAAAAAGATAAATTCTAAGTAATATCACAAAATTGCTTAATTAATAAATCATACTTACGAAACTTATTGAAAAAATTTGCCAAGATTGATCAAATGTACATGTACGTAAAATTATTTAAATTTAATATATCATTTTAGTAAATTTGCACTATTATCATATAAATTATATAATTTTTTATCAGTATTTTATAGCAGGAAACTTTTTGTTATAATTTATCAAATAAAAGGCAGCAGCTTATAATCGTAGGTAATATTATATTATATTATATTATATTATATTATATTATATTATATTATATTATATTATATTATATTATATTATATTATATTATATTATATTATATTATATCCTTAGTTTAATAATTCCAACAGCAAAAAATGGCATTATCTGGTTACTCGTTAATTTTAATTATCTTAGCCTTTGTATTAGTTAACAGTAGAAATGTTATTAAATTTGAAAAGGGCACAAGAGACTCAAGTACCGATATTGGCTTTGTGTATGTAGTAGAAAAGACTGGTATACCCAATAAAAGCGTTAATAAAACCGTAATATGTATGACTCCTTTTGAAGACCAAATTTTCAAATACATAAGCATTGAAGAGGATGGCTTTGAATTAAATATCGCCTATATTAATATGATTGGTGATATTGGCTCAAGAAAAATTACTACAGAATTGATTAGCTACCCTGGAAAACCACTTAATGCTACTGTCTCCTGCTATGCTAATGTTAGTGATAAAAAAGAAACCAAGAATTAGTTGAATTTTTTTATCTAGTAATTGGTTTGTATACAATTTTATTTTATAATAATATAATATTTAAATTTACGTATACTAATTGACTAAAATTTTTAATTTGAAGGTATTCGGCCAAATTGTGAATTTTCTTGCTCTAATATTGGATACCAAATTTAGCTTCGTCCAGTACTTATGTTTTTTGAAACAACTTACAATATACGTAATAATAAAATTTTGTGTTCAATTTGTATAATAAAGTATCAATTCTTGTAAAATGATTTCTGATTTTATTTTATTTATTTATAATTCTGTATTTAAAGTGTGTGTAGAATTCCTAAACACAAAAATTACAAAAATTAAACGCTTTACACATTTTCCTCTTCAGAAGTTTTACATTAGATCAATCTTCGATTTATGATGTAACCCTATTTCATGTTGTATTTTTTTACATTTTAATTTTTAAACTTTTTCTCAAATTCAATTTTAAGATTTTTCTATTTTAAAAATAACAGTCAAAAAATAATATTAGGAAAGATACCTCAGTAGTATTCTAAAAGTCTTATTTCATAATAATTATAATTGGTGCCTTAAAAATAATACGGATATACAAATTAAACCTTTTAGAAAATTTGGACAAGATTGTACAAATACACTTCTACATAAAATTTCATAAAATTAAATTTTTTCTCTAATTAATTAGATTTGTAAGCGAGTACATATTATTATTCATATATTTAAGATATTGCATAAGTGTATTTGCTCCATTTTTATATAAATTATATCAGCCTTAAGCAAGAGGGAATCTTTTTTTATCGAATATCAATCAAATAGAAAAGGTACGTGGGCAATTACAGGTCAGCGATCACTATAAGCAACTGTTAGTCCACAATGAGTTATAATATTTATTTACTACACTATTTATAATACTACTAATAATAATAATATTTTCACTAAGTCATAACGATAATCTAAAAATTACAGCTGCAAAAAATATGGCATCCTTTGGTTCTTCATTAATTCCAGTCATTATAGCCATTGCCACAGTAAGCTGCATACTCGCTGACAGATTCGAAAGAGGCGAGAAAAATCCTAATGACGTAAATGTCTGTACGCATATTATAGAGAGGCTTGGTCAACCGAATAAAAGAGTTAATGCTACAGTATCGTGTGAGGTTCCTTATGTAGATCAAATTATCAAGTACGTGAACGTTAAAGATAACGACGATTCTATTATGACTTCCTCCGTTCGTATAATTGGCGATATTTACACAACAAAAATTACAATAGAATTGATTAGTTTACTTGGATTACCACTTAATGCTACGGTTCTTATCTACGCTAATCCTAGTATTCAAAAGATGAAATGGAATTGAATATGATGATCTATGAGATTTAATGTTAACTTTATCAGTAATGATACATTTTTTATTTAAATATATATATTTGTAATTAATGAAAAATTTGGCAAATATTACATAAATAAAATTAAATAAATAATATTGTAGTTGAGATTAATGACAGAGATGTCGTCTGATCACCTTAAAATAATTGGAAAACATTTTAAAATATGATAATTTTTTCCTGCGAATAAAATTTTAATTGGCATTCTTATAAAATGTGCCATCTTTTTTTATTATAATTAATTTTTATAATGTTATAAAAACATAATACATATATTATAAGTTTAAATATACAAAATTGAAGTAGAATTATTAATTAGTCTTTATAATACTTACTTGTCAATTACAGAAAATAAATTACTCCAAAAAATATGTTACATCAGAATAAAATTTATTTGTTTGTCTTTGTAAATCGCTAAATTCGAAGTATTTATAAAATATACATATAAAAGTTGTAATTTTTTGATATTATAGCAATTTTTACTAATTATTTCGTAAAAAAAAAAAAAAAATTAAGAGATTTAGTAAAATAATTAATTTTTAAATAATCGTAAAATATGTAACATAAATTTTTAAGTTTTACCTAATAATAATTAAAACAGGTGTTTTAAACACATAATTACACACGAATTAAAAATATTTAAAAAAATTTAACAAGATTTCACAAATACATACATACATAAGACTTCATATAACTCAAGACATTGTGTAATTGTATTTACGGCATTTTTATGAAATTTTTATCAGTACTTATCAATTCTCTAAAATAGGTCTCGCCAATTTTCGATCAAATAAAAGATCAGATAATCGAAAATACAGATTAAACGAAAGCCCTCCAGAAGACGTTGTAAGTAAAACAAGTACTTATTCCAATACCAGTACTATCGCACCATCATCCAAATTACTGCAAAAATTCCATCTGTGAAAATATGTCATCATCATCAAGTAGTTTATTGATCCTAGCTATCCTAGCTTTATTCGCAATAAACAGCATCCAAGCTCTCAGATTTGAAAGAGGGACAAGAATTGATGTTAATGCAACTGTCTATGTGTATGTCGTAGAAGAGGCTTCTATACCCTTAAATACTGTCAAAAGTAGAGTTTTGTGTAAGACTCCTTCCATAGACCAAGTTATCAACTATGTAAGTGTTGAAGATAAGTACAGTCCTGTTACAACCGGTATTGTTAATGTCATTGGCGATATTGGCAGAAATGAAATAATTGTAGAATTGATCAGTATGGCTGGAGAACCACTGAATGCTGTTGTTTCGTGCTACGCTAATCAAATCAATCAAAAAATATAGTAATTGGTTTTTTAATTTTATAATTGATGTATTTTTATTTTAATATTATAATGATAAGTTTAATTTTTTTTTTGGTCTTTTAAATGAATTTTAAGGTACTAAAATTTTTATAAGAACATGTTATCGACTTCTTATATTATTATTATAATGTACCTAATGATGTTCAACTTTACCAGTGCATGTACTCTTAGTGTAATGAAAAATTTAGCGATAATTGTATTTATAAAACTAAATGTATTTGATTTAAAAATATATCAATAAAAATGAATTATTATCAGAATTAAGGCGAATGTCCTATTTCAAGTTACAATAAAATAATTGTATTTTATTTTATTTTAGTTTGAATAAAATGTTAATACCCTATTCAATTTTTATAATAATTAATCCACTAATTATCGTAATAAAAAATAATAAAATATTAGTACATTAAGTTTTTTTAATTAAAATAATTTTTATAAAAGTCTTACAAAAATTTTCTTGTATAATTTGACATTTTACCAAAAAATGTGAATAAACTAAAAGATTTTAATACTTATTTAAATAATTGCAATTATTTAGTATGTCTTTTTGAGTCACACTGGGTTCATTGGACCAAGTTGATTTTTACCAACTTTGAATATGACCATTAAAAATAGTTTTATCAAAATCGGTCAATAAATCAATTTCTGGCAACAATTCAAATAACATAAGCTGAAATTCAATGTGATTAATTACCCCTCGAAATTAAAATTAAAATTCAAAATGTGTGGGGCAAAAAAAAGCTGATATGTTGCATAAAATGACTTTAAAATTATTGAATAATAATGCAAAACATGTTAATTTTTCTTACTTTCAAAAAATTTAAATTTACTTTGCTATATTACTTGCAAATTTTATATAATTGTAAACTTTTTTTCCTGGAAAAAAATAACTCTTTATAATATTCAAACTATATGTTTAAACGTAAAGAATATTGAAGTAAAATTATTAATATATTATTATAATACAATTAAAATTATTAATATATCATTATAATATTCAATTTCAGCAAATAAAAGATTTCTATAAAGAAAAAAAATGTGTGTTATGTTAAGAAGAATTCATTACTTATTTTAATAAATCTCTAAATTTTAATATTCATGAAAATCTTGAACATATATCTTTTATTATAAAATTTTTATTGCTAATTTTTAAAATTTGTAAAAAATATTCCAAAGATCATCCAGAAAAAATATTTGATTATGGATAAGTAATAATTTACTGAGATTATTACTGAAGGAAAATTTTTAATTTAACCCGAGATATTTTATAATAGTAAGTAACGTATGTTTTCGAATTATTTTATATACCTATATAATTTCTTATTATATAAAAGTAAAATATTAAAATCCTTGTAAATTAAAAAATTTGAACCAATAAATTAATGAACCAAATGATTTTTAAATCTGTCACATAAGTTTTTAATTTCTGTCTTACAATACTTAAAACAGGTGTTTTTAACGTATAATCATACAGACTAAAGTTATAGGAAAAATTTGTCTTTATTGTGCAAATACAAATCTACATAAAATATTATATACTTACAACGCAGTATAACGTGCCATTTTTACTTAATATTTATCCATTTTAATCAATCTTTTACAATCAGTATTATATTTTTTATCATATCGAAATTTATCGAATAAAAAGAAATTTATTATATAAAAAAGTACTCTGATTTTTATTAATACCTCATCACCTCAACCGGAGTTACAGTCAGAGTTTATAAATTTTAGCTCTTAAAATATGGCATCTTGTAATATTTCATTAATCCTAGCTATCTTAGCCATAGTTGCAATAACCAATATCTTTGCTATCAGATTTGAAAGAGGCACAAAAAACTTAAATGATCAAACTATTGCTTTTCGCACCATAGAAACAAATGCTGTACCTAACGAAAGTATCAAGTATAAGTTTTTGTGTAAGGTTCCTTTCTTGGACCAGGGAATTACGTATATTAGTGTTGAAGATAAAAACGAAAATATTGTAACTTCTGTGGTCAATATGGTTGGCCACATTGGCTATTCACAAGTCGAATTAGAATTGATTAGTGCACCTGGAGAACCACTCAATGCTGTTATCACCTGTAAAGCTAACCCAACTAACTACGGAATTAGGATTTAATTGAATTTTTTATCTATATTAGATGCTGTAGTTTTGATATGTGTATAATTTCTAAAAATGGTCAAAGACTGTCCATAAATAAAGATTTTATTATGAATAAATAAAAATTGACTACGATTAATAATTTTTTATTATACCTATATTATCTTTTATTATATAAGAATAATATATTAACATTTTTGTAAATTGAAAAAAAATTCAAGCAATAAATTAATTTACCAAATAATTAAAAAATCTGTTACGTGAGCTTTTAATTTCTACCTTATAATAGTTAAAACAGGTGTTTTAAACTTACAATGATGCAGACTAAAGCTATAAGAAAAATTTG
>JAPYZE010004973.1:0-23126 GCA_030522805.1 Leptomastidea abnormis | reverse complement strand
TATATATATATATATATATATATATATATATATATATATATATATATACTCTTATTTATTTTATATGGGATTATATCGTTATAAACATTTATCAACTAGCACTTGCGGATGTGAAAAATAATGATAAAGTATAGAGATATTATAGAGGCAGTTATTGTACATATAGATATATTAGTCAGAGTTGAAGCTTTCTCTTTCGACTGAAGGTCGAGAACTTGAAAAACTAACGCAAGACTTGAAAAAAATAAAATAAAAAAATAAAAAAAAGCTAATTTATTCGCGTTAAAAAAAAATTCGTTCCTCATCTCTGTATGCTTATATCTAATACATTTATGATGATAGTTTTGTATGCGAAACTTTTGCGTAAGCGCAGAGCAGTTATAAATCATAGCGTGCATCTCATTTCTTCGTTTCACATTTGATTTAATCTGATGCTTTTAACTTTTGATATTCGATAGACTTGAGAATATGAGATTTTTTTTTTATAATATTTGAAAATCGGATTATCGGGTGATAGGTATAGAGTCGTTTATACTTTATTTGCTCGGGTAATTGTGGACGGTTGGATGATGATGATGATGATGATGATGATGTGTAGGTTTTATGGCTCGCGGCTCCATAGATCGGCATCGTAAAATACCGTGTGCGCGTCTGAAAATAGCCGTAAAAGGCTCTGCTCCCCCCCCCCTACCCTTTCGTCTACCTATATACTACACAACAGCATTGTCGATCGTCATTGTTTCGATGCAACCTTTTTTTTCTCTCTTCACTGTTTATACTTAGTAAGTTTAAACACTCGCCGATGGCAAATAGTGGATCGTCAAGTAAATTATCACTTTTCAATGTTTGATGGAGAGACTTTGGATACTTATATATATATATATATATATATATATATAATACGTTTTTCCAATGTATTTACTAGAATTGCTGCTGCTGCAGCAGCTGATTAACACTTTAAGTATAGTGCATGACTTCAGCTTTAAGTCACACTGCGAGCTTATACACATTTGGAATTACGTAATTACGTCGTTCAAACGTCGTATAGTAATTGCACCTGACCAGTTCAGATAAACAGTCTTGCAATAAAATTGTATGTATATATATATATATATATATATATATATATATATATATATTTTAAGAGGAAAACCGATAGTAAATATGCGGTACATAAAATTAGTTGCAATTGTATATTATGCGTCTGTTAATAGTAATGAAAACAAAAAAAAAATACACAAAGGTTCTTTTTGTTAAATAAACACGATATTCTTTTTTTTTTTTTTTTTTTTTACAAATAATTAAACAATGACATGAATGTATATTATATCGGCATTAGAAAAGAAAACAAGTTAAGAGTGAGGAAAAAGTAATTCTCGGTCAAGGGAAAGGAAATGATACCGCAAGGCTCTCACGTACACCTTTTTTAATTGTACGCGCGTTGTTAAGAAAACGGATTTTTTATTCTCGCATGTTGCAACTCTCTCTCTTTATTTTCTTAATTTTTACAACACCTGTAAGCCACACTTGATTTTGGATGGTTGCGTTAAAAAAAATTCGTGGGAGGTATATATTCACGACGATCGTCTCACAAAATTCACGCACACACTTCTTCCCATTGACTATCTATACCTATATCTATCTCTATCTCTTTCTCTATCTATCTCTCTTCAGCAACTTTTCTTCATTATTGATTCTCGCCGATCTAGCCGACAAGGTTTTTATAGAACGCGCTTAGTTACGTATTCAAAAACGTAGGAGCGGGCGGAATACATTTGCTCGGCTAGCCGTAACTTTTGATGCTTCACTGCTGCTGTTGTGCTTGATGGCATTGCCGTTCTTGCTTTCCCTTTTTTTTTTTTTACTTGTCGTTTTGAATTTTAGTGATGCTGTATCCCCTCCCCCTCCTTTCTTCTTCCCTTCCAAAACTAAACTTAAGGCCGAGGGGAATTCCTTTATTATGACGACGGGATTTCCTTTTTCGATAACTCGCGAAGGATATTTACTTTTGATATATCTTGACTAACATTACGTTTTATATGAGAAATTAAAAAAAAAAAAAAGTAGGTTATATTGTTCTTGAACGTATTTATAAGCTCATTATTTTGAATGCGTTCATGTTTCAACGCAATTATTCGCATCTTTTAATCCTTTTTATTAAATTTTTAATACTCTATTATTTACTTATTTAATGTATTTCATGAAATAATTTGCACTAAAATACGTTCTTCCAGTCTTTGCTTCTAGGCTACAACCAAATTTGGAGAATAATAAATTTTAACGACGGTACTCATTCAGTGTGAGGTTTCGCGTACATTGGTGAAATAAATTATGAGTTTACTTACATTTCGTACTTGCTTTGAAGAAGGTCACAGATGGGAGCAAGCAACGTATTACAGAGATCTAGATTCCAAGTAGCACTGTAAACAAAGAATTAACTTTTGTGATTATTTCATGTTTTTTTTTGTTAATTATCAAGTTTTTTTTATTGTTAAATGTATAGACTTACGGTTTCAGAACGAGAACTCCTAAAAGATCGACAATAACTGAAAGGTCATTCATCGCAACTGCCGAATCAACAGCCGACTTAAAATACAAACACAAAATTCAAAATAAAGAAAAATTATGATTTAATATATTTATTTCAAGAATATGATAAAACTGTACCTTCATATCTTTGCTCTGGGATAGCGAGTAAATTATTTGAAGCGATCGGTGCCGACTCGTAAGCACAGCCATCATTGACTCGTGGCCACGCATCATGGTATTTAATACTTCAGCCTCCGACATCTCGGCGAACACTCCCATCTGCGCGTAATCCAACGACGTTTGCCCGGGATAATTTTTCTGTGCATACAATTAATAGACATCAACAAATCATCATCAGTTATTTAATATTGATGTTCTCCAAATCAATGTGGTTGATCAATAAGTATAAATCCCATAAATTTTTATTAAAAAAGTCAGTTTTCGAATTGTTTATTATTTTTATATGTTTGCTAATTTATTAATACTCTTTATCTTAAAAAAATAAAAAAAAAAACTAACCGGTAGGAACGAGTCAACATCTAGACCATAAGGCTTGTCGGCCGTCATGGATATAAATTCTACTTCCTTCTCCTGCGTTTCCTGCACCGAAGGCTTGAGCTGAGCCACTCGAATTTCGGTTTTTGGACTAGGTGCAACTTGGGCCTTATTCGGTAGCCTTCGTGCCGATCCTGGTCCATTACTATTGTGATGATTACGCGCAGACAATGGTGGCGTCGATGCCACAAAGTTTCGACCGATTGATCGCGATTGTTGTGCCGTGTTAGGCCTATTAAGCTGTGGATCTGATGGACTGTGTTTTAAATTGTGAATTCTGAAAACAAAAAATATTAAGATTAGTCAAATTACAAATAACAAAGTAGTAAACAAGTACATTAAGTTACATAAGAATGAATTTAGTACGTTTTACTATTGTATTTTTAGATATAAGGATAAAAAAATGTTTAATCCAATTCTTGCAAAAATAATACCTTTGCTGATATCTAGAGAAGCTCTAATAATGAATTATGAATCATTGATAGCATAACAAAATTATTAAATACTTTATCAGTTCTGAGTCAAACTGTATTTCAAAGAAATGATAGGATCTTTTCTGCTAATTAAAAGAATTTAATGCAACCATTAAAACATAAAAATTTACGCAATGTAAATACTTGAACCATAAAAAGAATATTTAGCACCATTTTCTGTGACAGCTTCTATTTTAATCAAAGGAATGATAAATTTTTAATGTTTAAACTTACTTGACAGGATAATCGCTCTCGTAACCAAGCTCGCCAGTTTCCTTACTGGTCTGACGCTTGAGTAGATGCTTAGGATAATCCGGACTGTTCGCCCTACTCTTAAGTTTGCCATCATCCATAACTGGTGAAACAGCAGCCATCGGCGCATTCCTCGGCGTGAGCGTTGTATTTGAGCGCTGTGGACCAAGTGGTTTTGGGGGTGGCATTAACGAGCCGCTTATGCTTGCACGTTTTGTTCCACTCGTAGCAAGATTTGTAGTCGAAGCCGAAAGATTCTGCCGTAACGGGGGCACTGGCGCCAGGTTTTTCGAGTTTTTGCTATTCGCTTGCAGATTTGCTCTAAAATGGAACGAATCTTCGTTAGATACATTGTCTTTTATTTTACACCCAAAGCGTTGAGAATATATAAGCTGTACCGAATTTGACTGGTCGACGAGATGGGTGTGATAGGACTCCTCTGTATTAATGGCGTTGATTTAATGGGATGTACTCGAACTGGCGCAGGTTTCGTCAATGATACTGAAGGTGACGTTGATGACATATTGTCGTTGTCCTCTGTGTCAACACTTAGTAAACTTGACATTGAATTTGACAGACTACGAATCATTTGCGACTGCAGTGGTACTGTAAAAATATTGTTTTTTTAAGATATTGTACAATTTTTTAAAATAATTTTGTACTTTTAAAATGTAATATTTTGATGATTGAAATGCACGAATAATGATGCGATGTATTTATGTTATTTACATTTTTATCTTTTATTTACAACTAATGAAAAACGGTGCTCAACATCTATTATTGATAACTTGTAACCAAAAGTTATGTCAACAAGAGAAACATAAATCTTAAAAAAAAAAATGTATATCATCCAACAAAATAATAAAATCTCTTATACTTTTTTTCAAATTGAATAGCACGTAGCATTAAAAGGTAAGAAAGGCAAAATTTCAAAAAAATACCACAGGAAATGATTACCTGGCTCCTCGGAAGGCTCCGGGAAAGCTTCAGGCGGCGGTGGCGGTGTGCGAGTTACTGAAACAGATCGTGCACAGCGCATGCTCACTCATAAAGACTTCTAAGATTAAATCCGGCCTTCACAATTTTATTTTAAACTTTTTTCGTCATATGTTACTACCTTATAATGGTAATTTTCAATGAATAATACTAATAACAATAAATTAAAAATGCAAGTTTTTGAATAATATCGTAAAGACCGTATTTAGTCATTAAAATATTTACAACGTAAATTAAAAAGTAAAAAATAATAAAGCTCTAAAGAAAAACGCGTGATGATTTGGTGCAAATGTTAAATGATCTAGATTTGAATTGTTTATCTGCGAGAATACTTACGCGACCGTGTTGGCTGAAAAACATCCCTGTATTCGGTAACGTTTGGAATATCAAAAGCTACATCGTCTTCAGGATCCGTACCTGATTTATCTTCTTCAATCGTTTTAACATCCATTCTAAAAATTTTAAAGGAATTATTACATATTTTTAGATTAATACAGCTGAAATATCAGTCTTAATAAGAATATTTTAAAATTGAATTATCTGTAGAAAGCAAACTTTTTTAATTATCATTTATAATGAGAAAAACTAACGTGTGCTTTTTCAAACTAGCTGGTCGCTCCTTAGAGAAACTTTTTCTTAGAGAATTTCCGTAAGAGAATGGCGAGGTTGACATATCGTTTCCCAGAGGTGAAATTTTTTTCAAATCACACACGAACAAAACAACGTTGGAAGCATGCATGCCAGCGCCAATCTGCAAGGAAAAGTAATTATTAATCAAACGTAGTGCGCGATTGTAATATGAAAAAAAAAAATTGTCAATTACCAGTTGATTCTGAGCAATTGCAATATCTTGTATTTTTCCCCAGCCAACTGGGACAGTATCAAAAGTTCGCGCTGGTTCCCAACCATAAACTTTTAAAACATCCTGACAACCAGCAAAAAGACATTCACCATCATGACTATAGAATATACACCTGAAAAATTAAGAAATTGTAAAATTTCAATATCTCTTAATAAGGAAAAGTCAGGAATACTAGTATTTAGTAAAGACTTGCCTGACTGGAGACGAATTATTTTGATCTGTGGAAGATACAAGCTGGAAGGATTCTAAATCCCAGAAATGTACAATGCGATCTAGACTACCACTAGCTAAGAGAAATTCGTGTGGATGAAATTCCACACACGTCGCTGATCCTTTGTGATCGGAAAATTCTCGTAACTGCCTTCCAGCTCTAAGATCCCATAACTAAAAATGTAAAAAAATTTGTTTTAATAAAAATAGTTTAATTACAGACAGGTATTGTTAAAAAAAATCAGAAAAAATGTAAAACTTACTTTGACCATGCCTTCTTCACCTGCACTAGCGATCCACTGTCCATCCGGACTAAATTTTAAACTGTTCACCGTCCTATCATGGCCTTTGTATGTAAAAATACAACCTTTTTTTCGAATATCCCAAAGTTTAATGACAGTATCTAAACTGCCAGATGCTAGATACTCGCCATACGGGTGAAAATCCATACAGCGGATACCTAACTTGTGACCAGTAAGGGTACGGGCTAATTTTGCATGCTCCAAGTCCCATATTTTTAAAGCTCCAGTTTGTGATCCAGCACATACTAAATCTTCTGTTTGACCAAATCTGACACAATCTATTGGTGATGTGTGACCACTAAGGCTCTAAAATTTTTTAAAATTTAATGTTGGTATTAAATTAAGTTGTAAATTATTCAAAAATTTAAATAACCATAAAAATAACATACCATAATACAATTTTGCTTTCCAACTGCCCATAAGTTGACTTTTTTATCATCTCCTCCAGTGACCAAAACTCTTCCTGATTTGTGACCCAATGATAGGCAGTTGACATTTGAGGAGTGGGCTGTAAAATCCTCTGTAATAAAAGAAATAAGATTATAAATCATTTACTTATATATACTAAGCTAAAGCTGCTAAAACTTCAACCTAATAGTTTTATTTAGATTAGACAGAAGTGGTAACTTGAAAGACCTGTTTTGATGCAATCAAACTTTTTAAATATCTCAAGAGTTTTGTACTTATTGAATATCTAATGTTTGAATAAATGACAATCTTATTTGAGTTTACCATAAATAAAATTTTAAATTAATTATATTTTTATAAAAATAATACTGCATGCATGCATAAATAATAACATTAAATGATAATAAAGGAATTTTCATAAATATTTCAATAGATAAAAAAAAATGTTATCATTATTTATTTATCAGTTGCAATACATGTATCAATACTATTTTTATCAACATTTTCTAATTTAATAAATTAAGAATCACATGAAATAATTATTTATTAAAACATTATAATTAATAAATAAAAGCATTAAGAGGAACTTTCTGTTTGAATAGACGGTAAATAATCTATTCCCTGATATCTAAAAGCTACTTTCTAGAATGCATAAATTCAGTTAAGTACCCTCATAATTTGCTGTATAATTTTAAAATACTAAGATTCTGATATGAAACTGTGAAGCAACCACCTATTTTCTCATGTGACAGATAATGCTTATATCATGTTTAAACTGCTATTACAGAATTATTATTTACGCTGATTACCTCTAAAAATAATTTTATACTTAATTCTACAATAGTATTTGATGATTGTACTTTGACATAAGCCCACAGCTATACATTTTTATAAATGATGATATATAATAAAAAAATAAAATATTATGTAATACTACTTATACTTATCGAACAACAACAAACCAAAACTATAAATTTTGAATCAACATCTGTACAAATTAAGAACTCATTTATGTAAATGCCCAGAAACACTTTGAATAATTAATAATTTGAAAATAAATATATTTCAGATTATCTAACATAAGATTTGATCACAAATAAAAAGTTGACTTAATATATGCTTAAACTGGACATTTGAAAAGTTAATAATCTTCCTTGGAATTAGAATTTGCATTTAGCAAAAACAAACAAAAAATTCATGCATTTAAAATGCAAATCTGACATTTAAATAAGATAAATAAAAGATTGTATGAAAAGTTCACTTGTTAAGTAAACTTTAACAGAAAAGGATACAATTTTGTTGTATAGTTGCAAAAAAATTTGTTCTTTGAATACAAAATATTATTTTTTAAATTTATATAGCATAATTAAATAAGTAAAAGAAGACCAGTAAGTAATGTAAATATTACAAAAAATTATTTGGCAAGGACAAAAAAAGGCTCATAAAAGTTTTCTGATTTAAAGTAAGCAAAACCATTGTATACTCGATGAGTCAAATTGATAAATGATAAAAAAAACTCATAAGCCTTGAAAATATTACAGCAGATACCATGAGACAACAAAAGGTTAAAATGATTAGAATCTTGTGTACGATAAGTCTCGAGAAAAAATTTTAAAAATAAAGCTCATCCTAAGCTTTGACAAACATAATAATATTAGCTTTTTTACTGCAGCAAATATTGACAATTTAAAATGTTAAAAATATAAAGAAGCAAATTATTCATATAAAATCGAGGTCTACCGTAAGTTCAATGTTATAGAGTTTTTAAAATGAACAAGTTATTCATTTTTAACGAAGTTGGACGAACATCAAAGTAATTTCGGTTTTTTTCCGAGTCGTTGAGCACGGTTGAATTAAGGATTCTATAGGTGGGTAGCTAAGACGCTAGCCTTATTGGTAACGCGATATTTTTAAAAGTCTCTTGAAATGTAAATGATAATTAGGCTTGAAAAAAAAGTAATTAACGAAAATTAAACAGAAAGCGTCAGCTCAAGGATCTAGAGATAGCCATTATCAGAGACCCTTTTAACAACGACCATAAATCGACGATTCACCTGTGTCGTCTTGTAGTTAAGTCGTGTATTATCGTAAACAAACTCTCGAACAAAAAAGGGATATTCGATAGAGAGTCGGTCGATCGAGTATAGAGTGCAACCCGTCGTACTAAAGAATAAGTATATATAAGTATGTGCCTTCGAGTGAGCCATGGAGATTAGAAAAAAGTTGATCAGGTGGCATTGGATTTCTTGTACGGGAAATTTAATAGTTCTCGCGTCGAAAGATATTTTAATGTATAGGTGGTCAATAATGTGCCAAGAGCAAAAAGATACCTACTTGGGATCACTCGACGAGAGATGAATTGAATAAACAGAACTGCGAAATCGAAAACGCAATATTAACAATGACGAAAGGAAATGAAAAAGCAGATGAGGACGTGAGTGCTCATTCAAGTATAAAAAATAAAAAATCTTTTGAAAACAATGAGTTTTAATTTCAAATTTTAATAAAGTTCCTACTTATTAAGATACCTTTCTTATACTCAATTTAGTTGAGTTCAAGTAATTGCGTTGAAGGACAAAGATAAACATTTTAATAGTAAAGGTCTTTGGAAAAAAAAAGAAATTAGAAAACGAATTAAAAAGAGGAGCACAAGCTCAATTTGATGAATGCAAGTCAAGAAGCAAGATAAAGAGTAGAGATTCTAAGAGATAAAGAGTCAAAGAAGCAACGGTTGGCTTGGAACCTGTCTTATTTCCTCCAAAAAAATAAAAGAAAAAAATAATAGGTAATAAGGTTCAGCAAAAAGCGTGGAGTGAAAGAAAAAAACGGAGTCGAAGCAAACAAGAGCTGAAACGAGAGGCAGATAGAGTTAACGAACATACAGTGAGGTGATAGAAGGGGGGAAAGAAGGAGGAAGAGGAGGGGAAAAGCCGTTAAAGGCAAATGCATCGTGTGCGTGTCGGGGTCTCCAAGCAAAGGCTTCGAAATGATTGTTAGGGCCACCGGCAGGTACTATATAAAAACTAGGTGGCAGATATTAGACACACGTATATAATAATATTGTTATACTCACGGAGTTTCCAGGATCTCCTCGCAGACGAAGCCATTGTCGACGACGGCGACGTCCAGGGGGGGCCTCGCATGAGAGAGAAGCTGCGCGTACACGTAGGTACGCACACACAAACACACACACAACACACACACACACACACACACTTACGAATACAGGTCGGTCGGACTCACTCACGGGTATATACGCGAGCGAGCGCGCGCACACCAAGAGCAAAGAGAAAGAGAGAGAGAGAGAGACGGAGAGGCAAGAGAGGCTGCTGCTGCTTGCTTGCTTGCCACCACCGCGCTCTCGAGGAGAGCGAGTTGTCCGCTCTCGGAGGACTTATTTGGCAGCAGTAGCAACAACAATAACTGCCCGAGCTTTGTCGCAGGCTTGAGAGGCCGTGAGCCTCGCGGCCAATGCTCCACCGCTCACCCGGCACCCCTCGATGATCAACCACCGCTGCGGCATCCTCTTCCTCCTCCTCCTCCTCCTCGCGAGTAGCAGCAAAGGTGCTGTCCTCCCGGTTGTCAGCAGCCCCCAAAGAAGTGCTTTGCACACTTTATTAGCCCTCTTACAGCTTGTTCCTCCTCTTCCTCCTGCTTCTCTTTGCCACGACACACTAGAGATCGCGTACTTTGTGCTTCGACTACAAAGGGTAATATATCCCGGTAGTCCCGATGAAGACAACGACGACGATGATAACGTTTTCCCCTGCTTTTATTCTGCTTAGTACATGATGATCGCGCTGCAGCGATGGCTAAAAGCTGCACGTTCACGGGCAGAAATATATAGGGCCCCGAGCGAGAAACGGCGCCGGGGATCGTTTCTCCGAAAGGCTGCTGCGCGCACACTGGAGAGAGAGGCGCAGGCACGAAGCAGCAGCAGCAGAGAAAAAAAAACGAGATCTCCTCTGGCCTGGCGCGCGCACGCCTCCTCCTCCTCCTTTTCTGCACTTCGCTATAGCTATAGGTATATAACGTGCTCGCTATTCTACCTCGGTAAAGTCCCACTCTACTTGTCCTCCACCTCCTCGCGCTCTCCCGCGCGACGGTAACTAACTCTGCGGCGGCTGGCGTACAATACATATACAGGTATACATACAACACACAACAAACCTTATACTAGCTTACTATACTACCTGTGCGCGCGAGTGCGCTCTCGCGTATTGTGTTACGGTCTCGAACGGAAAAGGTGCTGCTGCTGCTGCTGCACACCTGGCCGAACGGAACACATATAGAGCGACAGGAGAAGACAGCGAGGCGGTTTAAAGAAGAAGGTGGTGGTGGTGAGGCGAGGGGAGGAATATAAATATTACAAGACTCACGAGCAGGAGACACGGACATCACGACACGACCGTTTCGATCTCCCTCCCTCTTTTTTTACCAGTCACCCACCCCTCTACTCCCCCCGTGACGAAGAGCACTGCTGTGACGTTGCTCGTGGGACCTTGAAAACTGTGACGATCGAGATGCGAACCTGCTCGAGATATAATAAGATTATACTATCGAATCGAAAATGCTGTAAACGAGGGCTTTTTTAAAAAGAAAAAGAAAAAAATTTAAAGTAATGTTACACTAAATATTTGCCTTGAAAACAGGATTTGATTCATTTTGATTCAGTGAAATATAGAAACTATTAAGAAATACTTTTTTGAATTTGTAAAACATTATAAAAAAAGTAAAGTATTCAAAATTAAAAAAAAAAATTATGAAACATTAACTTTAAGTTTTGTCAAAAGTTTTACAATAAGAAACAGACACAAGCTATCAAGACAACTTTATAGTGATTAATTTTTATTTGTTATTAAAAAGTTAATTCTCCCTTGTATTATTTTGTAATTTTGAGCATTTTTTAGGTTATCATTCGCGAATGTCTTCTGCTCTGTGCATTTTTCTCTATACTCGCATCAGCTGATTAGTTTAACAGCTGATCGTCTGCTTGATTTTTCTTTTATTTACGTACATTTTTCTTATATGAAAGCTTATACGTGATATATAATTTTACTACGGTTAGCGTAATTTATTGTGTTTAATTTTCACTATAAAAAATGTCAAATTGCATCTTGAAGAATTTTTCAGTAATATCATTTCGAAATATCAAATGTATTGTTCGACGTTGTTGCACGTATGTTCAAGGTCAAAGTCCAGAGCCTAGAGTTCGAGAATACTTTTATTACATTGATCATCAAGGAATGGTATTATATTTATACAATTTTTTTTATAAATTTTGTGGTGCCAATATAATAATTAATAAGTTTAGCTCTTTTTAGATGACACCAAGATAAAAAATTTCACATCTTGTTTTAAAGGTGTTTAATATAAAACATTGCTATAATTTGATTATTACACATTTTATAATACTAATTTTTTGCTTTTTTTGATTTTTTAGACAAAAAATTTTTGGCCTTTTTTTTTAAAAGACTGAAAAAAAATAATACTGAAAGATATCTTGAATTTCCTTACTTATCTTTATGTGGTAAGGAACGAAATTATATAAAATGTGATGATTTGCCTATAGTTTTTACACATATCATACAAAAACAAAACTCAGAAACTGGTGAAATGGAGGATCATTTTAGTTATAATCACGCCCACGAACTGTTAACTGTAAGCCACTAGTGCCACTACTATAACTCTATCAAATTCATAAATTTATGAATGAATATTTTATTATATTTTTATTCATAGGTACCTTTTCAACCAAATAAAATTGTTATGAGTTCAAAAACAGGTAGAGTTTATCATCCAGCTCCTGAAGTAACAGGCGGTGTTGGTCTTGTAAAATCAAGTCTAGCTATTGAATTTAGTTTACTCTTTGACTTTGAAAATGGCGAAGAAAGCATTCCCACTAAATTTCATTGGCAGGGTAACAATTATACAATTGATAATAAGTGGTATAAAGAAAAAATATCTGATAATAAATTTTAAGAATTTGTAAAAAAATTGTTATATACATGTAATAAGTTTGAAAACTGAAGGAAAACTTTAAATTTTCTTCTATATTTTTTATACTTTTAAAAAAAAAATAGCTTAATATTAAAAATTTTTTTAATAAATTTTTTTCATTATTTTTTAATTTTATACGTAAATAACCACAGATTTATCCTTTTTTACGTTTATACATTTATTTATTTGAACGTACAATCAGTGTATAATGTATAGGCTTTATTAATAAAATGGATCTGTAAATTTTTACAAAGTTTAAGTGAAAAAGTGGAATGTAGAATTTGAATAAAAATTAAAAATTAATATTCAGAAGTTGATTTTAAATTCATGTACATTACAAATAATATTCAGATAAAGATTCTGTAACAATTGACAGTGTCCTGCACATATGTCTTGCAAATATTTTTGTTTCTAATTTTTTAAATGGGCTACTAGTTTTGATAGTCTTACAAAAAATGTATAATCTAAATACAATTAGCTATTAAAAAACTTTTTTTACTTTATTTATAAACAAAATAACATGATTATTCTTCATAAAAATAAAAAAGTATGAAAATTTCATCAAATATTATTAAATACATTATCAAATGTGATCATTAAAATAACAAATAGTGTAAAAGGCAGTAGGCTATTTTTGCAAGATTTGCTTTGCAATTGCTTGCTTTCTATACACTGCAAGTTACACTTAAAATTTAAATTAATAACTTTAAGTTATACTTAAAATTTTTATCATGAATTATAACCGTTTTTCATGTTAGAAATAGTAAGTGAAGTATTGAAATGCCTTTCTTTGGTCAAAATTAATGTCTGAATATTTCTACCTCAAAATTAGAAAAAATTAATCAGTCATTCAATTTCGAAAATTCTTGAAGTTCCATCATCAGAAGTAGTTAAAATCGTTTTGCCGTCTCTAAACAAAAAAAATTAACGATTAAAGTTAGTTTTTACCAAGTAATACAAGATTTTCTAAATTTACTTACTTGGATATACATAAATCAAGTATGTCTTTAACGTGCCCCAAGAAAGTTCGCGTGCATTCACCAGATCTTCCATCATAACATCTTAGGATTCCATCTAGACCAGCTGAATATAATAAAGATGAATTTTCTTTCCATACAAGCTTAGCAATTCCACTTCCTTGATCAATTGTGTGTCGTAATGCCTAAATTTTATAGAAACATTAAAATTAATTTTTTATCTGATTTATTAAAAAATTAAATAATCTCTTTAATATTCACTTTTTTATCAACATCCCAAATAAAAATATCCCCATTAATAGTTCCAGTAGCCGCAATATGTTGAGATACATCCTTGTGAAAAGCAACAGCTTCCACCCAATTCCCTTTGGGTCCATTTGAGCCAGCAGCTTCACTATCATCTTCCATATTATCACCTTTCAAATTTTGTAATACACATACTATCTATATACATATAATACTTTATTAAATTGCTTTCATTTATAAAAATCATTTATTTATTAATTTTTAATAATTTATACCTTGCTAGTATTAGCTGCGCTAACAATAGTTGTTCCATCAACAGCAGCTGATAGTATTAAATTATTATCTGTGTGACAGTCTAAACATGTTACTGCAGCATCATGGCCAAGATTTGAAGGTATCGTTGCTGTTACTGTACAAGTCTTTAAATCTATTATACGAATAACACCATCTTCATACCCTGTTACTAGTCTTTTACCTAAAAAAAATTATTGATTTAAAATCTAAATTAATTAAAAAAAGGTATATTATAAATAATTTTATTTCATGTACCATCAGGTAAAATAGCTGCAACTTCTGTTCTTTTGCCAAATCCTTGAATAATTTTACATTCTCCGTCTGGGATTTTCCACATGTAAATTTCACCTTCAACAGACCCAGCAAACAAAATATGTGCCATAGGATGCCAATGCATCCACTATAAAAAAAAAACAAAAAGTTTACATCGAGAAGTTTGATTCACAAAATTAGTTTAGTTGCAGTACAAAATAAATAATTATCAAAATTTGAATTGCTCTTTCACAATTATTTAAAATATTTAATAGAGCTTTCATTTCCAAAAATATAAGATTACTCAGACAATGTTTAACATAATATATGGTCATGAAAACAAAAAATGACTCACTGTTAGGTCCCCCATATTGTAATCCCAGACAACACTTTTATCAGACATTTTTCGAACTTGTATAAAGCCATTCATATCTCCAGTAGCTAAATAGCTATCGTCATAACTAAAATCAGCAAATGTTACACTGTCGGTATGATCAGAACATTCCAAAATAACTTCTCCTGTCTTGGCATCCCAAACATATGCTTTGTCATCTTCACCTCCTGTTGTTGCATATTTTCCATCTTTACTTAAAGAACCACAAAAGACAGACTCTGAAATTGTTTATAAAATAGAAATTAATGAAAGATTTTGAAAGTATAATAAAATAAAAAACAAAATACTTTACTTGTGTGTTTTTCAAATATACACACTGCATCTTCTCTTTCCATTGCTTCAACAATTTCTTCTTCATCTGCCATTTGTTCACCTCCATCTTCATTTTCTTCTACTTCATATGAATCTAATATTTCAATGTCTTGATCAGGCAAAGATTCCAAGTCATTTTCATCAAGTTCTTCAACATACTCCTCCATGTATGGAGAATTTGGTGGAGTTTCACGTTGTCCCATCTATATACATAAAATTGAAAATTTTTCATAACAGAACATTTTCAAAGCCAAATAAATTTAAGTATTAAATGCTAATAATATTAATAATAAAATTGCTTAATAATGAAATTAGAGAGAAATGATAAGATAGTAATATTTTTACTCTAATAAAAATTTCGGAGCACGCTACCGACTAACTTGTTGTAAGCAATATATAATATGAGACACTTATATAGACAAGTTCACTTGAGTTGCGGTTTGATAGTGACGAACGTTTATTTCATTCACGCAGCCGGCGCGTAAGGTACACAAAGTCCATTTACCTATATACAATTGCGGTATATCCTTAACAACTCCTACAATAATACGTTTGTTTGATCGACATCATAGAAACTACAATTGCTTGTCTTCAATATAAGTATATGTGATAGATATAAATGTAAAGTATATTTACCTCGTTGCATGAGCGCGTGCTCGCGACGTCGGCAAACGTTTATGAGAAAAGGCAGTTGCTGTGTTTGTCAAGGCCCTGCGTGGCGCGGCTTTCGTTTAACCTATACATAAAGACTATCTCCAATTTTCTATTAGCTTTGGCTAGCCATTAGAAAAGGAGTCGGCTCTTCTATTATAGTTTTCCGCAACAGCCGACGAACTTTTCGGAAAGCACTACTCTATGCGCGGGCAAGTGCGAATTGCTATTATACTGAGGACCTGAGAAGTGAGAACGAGTATTAAGACTATATAATATACGACTGAAGAGGTGCAGCTTGCTTGCGATAGTAACGCCACTATATATTTATTCAAAGCAAATCGTAAATCGATGTGACTATTGTTATTTATAATTAATTGCAAAAGTAATTGATAACTTCTGTGTATATTATATATTTAAATTGCTAAAAAAGCAAAAAAAAAAAAACAAAATTTTTGTTAACTAACTGAAGCAACTCTGGATTCAACATCATATTCACACAAATCACAGCAACATCTTTGTAACTTTTATTTAAATTACTAATTATTTAAGTTAATGAAAAAATATTTAATTTTCCAATAATATTAAGAGTTATCAATTTATAATATTTATAGAATCCACCAGCCACAAGCACCATTCAAAATAAAAGATAGCGATATAAATAAATATAGAAGGAACAACAGCTATCGCAAAGAGAAAAATTAGTTATCGTCTCCGTATAAATTTCGGAGTTCGGAGTATAAATTTCGGAGTTCGGATTGCGCTGGCGCAGCAGAAGTAATAATAAAAGCACCTGCGCATCTTCCCACTCCCGCAGGCGCCGTCTTTATTGTATATATTGCAGTCGTCGCGCTCTAGTCGCTGCTGACTGGCGCTGCTGTTGCTGCTGCCGCCTGATCAATTCTTGCGGGGGCTCGAGCTGACCGTGTGGTGTGTCCAACGCAGCAGCAGCAGCAGCAGCAGCAGTAGACCAGCACCCCGCAGTGTATATTTATATATAGGTATCATAGAAAAAGAAAAAAAACGTCCAGTGGTGCCTGGTGCAGCCTCGCGCAGTATAGCAGCAAGCAACAACAACATTATAAGCTTGCTTAGCTTTCCTCAAAACGAGCCTCGACTCCGAAAGCAGCCACGCGCTTATTATACGCACTCACGTCAACAATAGAGGAAGAAGCCTAAGAAGAAAAGGTGAAAGAGAAAAAGCAGCAGTAGCAACAACAACAACCAAGGCCAAACGGCCTAGTAGTCTGGAGTCGTCCCGAGTCTACGAAAGCAGCACCGTCCCGTCGCAATGGTAAGGACGCCTATAAGTACGCGATGTTTGCTTGCTTGCTTATCGCAGGGGCGCGCCAGAGAGAAAGAGAGAAAGCGCGAGAGCCACTCAGCTCACGGGGCTATCGATTCCGCGTGTGCCCACGTCCTCGGGGCGCTTGGCTCCCTGAGGCACTTCCATACCTTTATCTCCCTTTCCTTCTCTTACGCTTTTCTCTTTTTGAATCTCCCCTGCGACTACTTTTCTTCCTCCTCCTCCTCCACCCACGAACTTTGATCATTGGATAAACGTTTGTTTACTTTTTTAGGGGAACGAAAGTTCGCTGCCCATGGAGCTATGCTCTAACTGTAAGTTGTTTTTTTGTTACTTTATTATGTACCCCTCTTGCTCTTTGAATATTTTCCGCAGTATGTGACCTTGATAACCGAAACGCGCTTACTTCTCATCTAAGCCTCCTTCGATGCTTAAAAAGACAAATAAAATATGACTTTTTTCATAAAACTCTTCAAACTCCCCCTTTTTTACTTGAAACATTATATTAGTTTTGCAATCCTTAAGTTTAAAAATTTGAACTGAATATTCTACAATTGTTTGAATTGCACATAGTATTTAGAAAATGGTTAAAAATCAATTTATCTTATCTTGACTTGTATTTCAACTTTAAAATTTGAATATTAATTTTATACATGTCAATTGACTAAGTTTATTCACTTTTTATTTTTATTATTTTTTGTTCCACTATCAATATTAGCCTATATTAAATTTTGAATAAAATTACTATATTGTTACTTGCAGTTGATGCAGATGAAATAAGAAGATTGGGGAAAAGGTTTAGGAAACTGGATTTGGATAACAGTGGTGCTCTGAGCATTGATGAATTCATGTCGTTGCCAGAATTACAGCAAAATCCTTTAGTACAACGTGTAATAGATATTTTTGATGCTGATGGAAATGGCGAAGTAGACTTCAAAGAATTCATACAAGGAGTATCGCAATTCAGTGTAAAGGTAAAATCTTTGTTAAAGTAAAAAAAATTTATTCAAGTTGTTAAATAATTTAAAATATTTTTAATTTTTAATTTTGAAAGGGTGATAAAGAAAGCAAGTTGCGATTTGCCTTCAGAATTTATGACATGGATAATGATGGGTTTATAAGTAATGGAGAATTATTCCAAGTTCTAAAAATGATGGTCGGTAATAACTTGAAAGACACGCAGCTTCAGCAAATTGTTGACAAAACTATTTTATTTGCTGATAAGGACGAAGATGGCAAGATCAGTTTTGAAGAATTTTGTTCAGTAAGCTTGCACATATACATTTACTAATGAAACAAAAAATTTGCTTTGTTATTAATTATTTAATATTATCACGTGAAATAAAAATAGTCTTACATATTATATTTATCCATGAAAGCATATCAAATAAACTTGCAAAACTTGTATTTTTTTTAGGTTGTGGGCAACACGGACATTCATAAAAAAATGGTGGTTGATGTATAATTGATCAAAACTTTTATTAAAGGCATGTAAAAATTATGATTATTATTAATAATCGCGATATCTTGATTGGGTATTATCATAAAATATCTAACTACTTTTCTCCAAAAATCTAATTGTTGCTTTACAGTTTTAAAACATTTTGTCTATTATTGCAGATTTTGCAATTTTTAATTGCAATTTCAGCCAATTCCTTTAAGCAAAATTTAACAAAAAGTAAGTAAAATATTTTAAACAGCACATGCCTTTAAATCGCATATCTCCTTGCCAACTGCCTTACTACTACTTTTGTACTTGTTGTTTCTTAAATGTAAATGAAATGTGCAATAATCTAGAATGTAGTACTTTGCATTTTCCTGGTCTAATGCATCATATAAAGTAAACTTTAGATCAAAATAAACAACAAAATGTAAAGCTTTGGTCTATTGATATGCTAATTTTCATGATAATACCCAATTTTTAATTTGCAACTTAAAAAAAAATCTATTTAAATAATAGCGGGCGAGAATAAAAAAGATAATATCAATGCAAATCAAGTAATTATTATCTTTCATAAGCGTAAATGAATTCCCGTTTTTATGGAAATTATATATTAAATTAATACTGCTACAATTTTACTTCTGTAGCATTAATGTCATTATTTATGTACCTATGATAATCTCTTCTTGTCCCTTTATAAGCTAGGCATTCTCGTTCAAATTAAAAGAAGTAAAAAATAAAAAAAAAAAATTATAAATGTAATTTTTAGCACTTTCTGCTCAAATCAGTCACCTCACGAGGGTTACGTACTTTAACTTGCTGTTACCTGCGAGAATACACTTGAATCGTGATTTATATACATAATTAAAATATAAATAATTGTAACGAAGCGTTGCAAGCTATACAAACTTTTTGTAAAATCATCGTCTATTCACGTCGATTAGTTGGAAAAAAATTTATGGAACTATAATACCTGTGAAGATAAAAAGCGACAGAGTTGTCGGAAAACTACGCGCAAACATTTGTTTTCTTCTTAAAAATTACGTCTGTAAAAAATATTAATGAACTATAATAATATTTGCAATTAATCTGAATTAGCTTATGTTTTTAATTTCGTTCATTTTTATAACTTGGTAATTACATTTTTTTTAACAGTTCCACTACTTATTGTTTTTGTAATTCCAAGTTGCAATTTTTGTTGATAATGATCTTTGTTATACATGAATTGCAAAATATTGTTTGCTTGCATTATCGCTATATATAAAAACTAACTTTACAAAGCTTGAGTTTGTGATTCTTTTATTTTGTTGCACGAACCCCGTATAAAAATATACTGTTTTGCGAGTACGCAAGCAGTTGTATATCATCTGAAGACGTACTACTACATACACAGATAGTCCGATGCCTTATAGTTTTGATAATTATTATTTTATTTTATTTATTTATTCAAAATTACTCGCGCTCTAAATGGCGTTTATATAATTTGAATCTCTCCCCTATAAAAGCTCAATAACACGATAAATGGCTAGTTTTTTTTTTTGGAATCTCGAACAATTATTCAGTTGACTCAGCTACACAGACACGCGGTCAGATGTCACGAAGTTATTGCGGCGATTTTTTAGTTTTCACTTTTGGGTCCGAATGCCCGTTCGAGCTCAATTTATACGAGCATCACTGTGATCTGGCCTTTTGCAAGTGACTCGCTGAAAGGACTTATCGTATATATAGAACAGCAAATTGAATTGATAACTTTTACTATAACTACTGCTCTTGTGACGTGTCGGCGAATTACTTGCAAATAGCAGCTGTAGAATTTTGTTATAGCTCATCGCCGAATATAAGTATATCGCACGCTCTCTTGCATACATTTTTTTGCATTGTAAACACTTTTTATTGTAAGGGGGGTAAAATAATGCCTGGAAGCAAAGCAATTTTGTGAAATTGTATATATAACTCTTTATGAATGCTCATATATGTATATTTATTTCATAATTATGCATATGAAACTGTTGTAAAATATACACATTTGCATGTTGAATGCAATTTTTGAAAATTTTTTTATTTCAAATTCCCAAAAAATAATAAAAAGCATATATAATATGAAGTAACAGTTTCGAGACAGCGTGACGATTGTACTTGTTATTTGTATTTTTTTTTTTTTTTTCAAGCGTGCCATAGAGCATAATTTTAAATACTTGCCCGATAATGAAAAGCAAAATTATGAACGAGATAAAGAGCGGTATAAGTAATATACTGTAATATACGATGTGACAAACTTATGAAAGTTCATGTGATTAAGTACGAATGAAAAAGAAAATTACTAATAGGGAGGTAATAACAGCGAAGTAGAAACTGGCTGATATAAAGGCAGATACAAAGCGAGATTTGCAAGAGAACGTGTATATGTGATGATGTATGTCTTACCATATTCGTAAAAAGACTGAATTACGAGTGGGACCCCTGCATCTTTTGAGAAAAGCGAGCGATCACATCAGTTGCGAATTTCACTTATACTTGATTGCATATTTTCTTTGCATACATAAAAATATACATAATATGCGGTATAAAAACAATGCAAATATACAGAGAAAATAAAGTCTTATCCTGTTGTCTCTAACAGTTTTTATGTGTACATGTTATTTCATCTTACTAAATATGTTTAATAAAAGACGAGAAAAAAAAAATCATGTTAACATATATAAATTACAATTTTTTTCGTAACATTGTTTTTTCACTCATTAACAATATTTAAGCAATTTGTTTTTGGTGCAAGTTGGTGTGGTGAATTGAAACTTCCTTATCTTGTATTAAAAAAGTATATGTATATTTGATTTTATAAACTAATATATACTTACAATATAGTTACACATATTGTTCATTAAAAATATCAATGTGACTCTTTACAAAAAAATAAGAATCATTCATTATAACAAAAAATTTTAAAAATTATCATATTAACAATAAAAAAAAGAAATATAAAAAAAGGAAAGGCTCATGAGCAACCTTAGAGTTTAGCAACGTTAAACGTCCAAGTTAAAAAAAAAAATTAACATCATTTAAAAAAGTCGAGATTCCTTAAGAAGCCGCAAATACGTTATGAGCTTCTTCCACGTTTATATCGTATAATCATCGTCTGATCTTTTGCATTCACTCCAATCCAACGAATCACGCGCAGTGTATCAGCAATAGTACTTATGCGCACCACCAAGCGAAGCATCCACAGATCTGGACACTATATTGTACTGGCAGCAGCATTATTAGTTTCAAGGATTCCGGGCTTTCAGCTCATTGCGCAGGATTTTGCCAGAAGGATTGCGAGGTATGGCCTCGACGAAAGTGACACCACCGGCCAGCTTTTTGTAAGCCGCCACCTGAAAGAAGAAAATACGCGTGATAAGCTTGTGTAAGATTGTAAAAGCTTGCGAGAGACAGAATTGGATGCTATACGCATTTTACCTTTGGCGCGACGAAATTCTGGACGTACTCAGCTGCGAGGTCGGAGCCTGGCTTGCGAACTACATAAGCCCGGGGCAGCTCACCCGCTATCGGATCCGGGATTCCGACGACTGCCGCATCCGCTACACCTGGTATTTCCAGCAGCAGGGACTCCAGCTCCGTTGGCGAAACCTGGAAAATTATTGTACAACTCTATGTTATTTTATTATATATACTTGAAGGGCGCATCGATTTGACTTTTACAAAAGTATTTAAATATTGATTCGCGATAGATAATAATGCGTGAAAGTAACTTTAAAAATTTTACAAGTTTCTATATAAACTGGTCGCGATTTATTAAATTAATAAATCGTTGACTTATCATCATCAGCACTCACCGATATGCAAATATAAATAAATAAATATATTCGATTTCAAATCATTATATAAGACTACTTTTTATCCTCAAAAATAAAGTGCACATAGAAAAACATAATGTAATTCAATGATTAAAAAGAAAAATGACAGATAAATTTTGAATACCGATAAGTGTACGTTTGTTTATCAATAAACACATATTATAAAAGAGAGAGACTATCTTCGAATAAGTGCTTGCAACTCTGCGAAATTCTCATTGTACGTACACTGTTATATTATTGTATCTATGACTATGGACGCTATTATTACAATATTGTTACTACACTGTTATGCATAAGTAATTAATATAAGCGTGTTTGTTTCTTTAAAAAAAAAAAAAAAGCAAAAAAGAAAAAAAGTAAAACAAAAAAAAAATTGTCCTCATTTTTCCAATACTAGATCATCTTGATTCCTTGAACTATTTGCAATTCACCTTTTTTATTTTTATCTAACGAGAAAATAAAAATACAGTTTTAAAAATGTCATTAAGTTCATAAATAAAAAATAATAATTTCAGTCTACGGTTATACCAGCAGCATGAGTAGTGTTAAATTTTGCAATTTTAAAAATAATGTATGGCCATTACACCAGCTGTGTTCAAAATATTGCGCCACATCGTCGAACGAAATAATATATATATGGCGCTTTTGCTTTCGCGAGAGAGACGCGCGCTATTATATTTTGTAAGAGAGAGAGAGCGCGAGTCTGATGAGGTGGGAGCAGCGATCCCAAATGCGGCAGAATATTTCGCGCGGAATTCAAAATTTCAAAAAATTTGAAAAAATTTTTTTTTAATAAATCTCTTGTTTTTTGC
>JAPYZE010004972.1:0-10749 GCA_030522805.1 Leptomastidea abnormis | reverse complement strand
CAAATTTGTGGCATCATTTTTCAAAGAGTAATAAAACTTTGAAGTTTACCTCAAAATCATGATGGGATGGCAAATACATATGGAGGGCAGTGTATGTATTTTATTTTTACTTTTAAATTATTTTAATTATTCATTTTTTAATTAAATAAAATTTATTTAAAAAAAAGAAGAAAAAAACGGTTATTTATTGATAGAAAATAAAAAGAAAAAAAAGTCAGTTATAAAATAACATAAATTTTTCAAATTACTTTATGCTAATAAAATTGAAATAAAAAATTAATTTTTACTCTTGAACAAAAGTAGGTTAATTAGAATAATGTATAATTTAGCATATAACAGATGCATAAATAAAGAAGCAGAAATTTTTTAGAAATAAAAAAAAAAAGAAGAAGGAAGGTACTCATTAAAGCTCGTGACTTTTAAAGCTCAACTAGACGGACAAGTCAAACACAGTGAGCTTTCATCGTGCAGTAATTATTAAACAAGCGCATAAAGTCTGTATGTCCCAACGGAAACTCGGTAAAAGTATCTCTGCCGCACAATTGAACCAAAACTTAAATTAAGCTCAGTGAAGTATATAGGACTTACTGCGGTAATGTAATCGATCATGCCATTATAAACGAGAGTCACATTTATGAAAAAAAATAAATAAAATCTTTTCTTCATAATTATTTACTTGAACACGCTATTCAATTGTATTATATCAAGATAATTTTTTTTATCCATCAAAAGCGCGCTTACTTTAAAAACACACTTAAAATAAGCAAGTACAGGAGACAAGTAGTACGAGTCAGCCTTAGGCCAGCCAAGACCGATTCAGCTGTACGTATAGAAGCAAGTGCATGGTGGAGTATACTGGGTGTAGTGTAGGAAATAGAGAGGCATCGAGACGAAGTACACATATAGGGGGAAGAAGAGCATCGATGCTATATATATACCGTTATCTAGGAAGTTTCTAATAGGTTCCGGACGATGGATTAGGTGCGGGCAGCTCCGGGCACGAACGACATAGCCTCGAGGCAAGCAGCACCAGCACCGTTGGATATGTCCTCAAAACTTTGTCTCTGGCACACACGAGGAGAAACGAGAGAGAGAAAGAGAGAGAGAGAGAGATACCCAGTTCTCGATCCCGTTTTCGGATCTTCTGCGAAGAGCGAACTCTCTACTCCTTTGCATATAGATATATAGACCTACAGCTGGCACTCGCCCGCTTATAATATTTCCGAGAGCTTGCTGCTTCTCTCCTTTCTGGTCAACCGAACCTCGATTCTCTCTCTCTCTATCCTTCTCTTTCTAGGTGCGCTTGACTGTGTTTTAGGAAAATTTTCCGGCAAAACGCCGCTTAAGACGTCGGAGCTCGAAGTTAAATTGAATTTTGACGAGGGATGGGAAAAGCTAAACTTATCTCGTTATGGTTTTGATGTCGCTTTATTTTTTTTTTTTTTTTTTTTTAACTACACGGCAATTACTTTTGGTAAACTATCATTTACAAAGAGGGGTTCTTGAATTTTGCAAAATTTTGTATTTAATTTTTTTTGGCTTAGTTATGTTATTTAACGATATAAAAGTTATACTAACTATTATCTAGTTTTAATTGCTTTCATTATTAGAAAGTTAAGATTATTTAAAAACTTAATATTTAGGTTCTTTTAAACTTTTATGATTAAAGAATATTTTTATATATATATACGTTTCAACACGTTCAACCGTTTTGTCTGACGCAATAAGGATATTACTACTTAAGATATCAACTTGCCAAATCATTCAATTTATCGTTCGTCCAATTCTATCATAAAAAAAAAGAATAATAAAAAAAGAAATCAAATCTAATTACGTTTTATATTTTCCTCGATCTGAAACTCGATAAAAAAAGATTACGCGAATATCTATAGTGAAAAGCGCACCTCCTCTCTCGGTTTATTTTTTCAAATTGAAGAAAACGCGGCAGGCGGGCGAGCGAGCAAGTACATTGAGCAAGCCGGTAATAAAAAAGATAAATAAGAGAGAAAATAGAAGACGTAGTTTAGTATACAGGGGTAGAGACGAAAGAAGAAAAAAAGGGGGGGTGGAAGGAGGACAACAGAAAGAGCGGACGTTGCGCACTGAATAAACAAACTAACAGAGCAGCGACTCTCTTCTTGTCCTCCCGCAACGTGTACAGCCTTTCCCCCTTAAGGCCTTTTAAAAGTCAATTCTTTATGCTAGCCTGGCTATCAATTTAGCTGTGAATGCAGGATTGCCAAGTGATCTTCTGCGCTCCCTCTAAGCGAGATAAAAAAAAAAGAAAAGAGACAGAGAGAAAGGGAGAATGATAGAGAAATGAAACGAAACAGACGCAAGGGATTTAATTGAGTCTTTTCCACGTACACACGCGCAGTAGCTGAAGCTTTCCCTACCACCACCACCTCGCGGTGGTACAGACTCCTGCCAATCCTCTCTGGCCGAATTCTCTTCCCCTTTTACTCCTCTACAGCCTATACCTTGATTCCCAGTCTACACCCAGGCTGTCTGTCGCTCTTCCTTTCTGCTGCTACTGCTGCATTCGGCAAAATCGCACAAATTAACGGCTCTCCGCTGCAGCCAATTATCGGCCGATTGTTCTCTCGTTCTCCAACCCCCTTTCTCCCCTGTACTTCCTCTCTCTCTTCTCTTATTCTCTACGAGCATCCTTGATTTTGTCTCTATCTCTCTTTCTCTTTCTATCTCATTGAGTTTGGTTGGCTAGAAATAACGCGGACCTATTGACGCGGCAATAATTCGTTAAGATACGAGATTTTAACTTCTTTCTTTCTATATAGCTTTGATATCAACCGAGTTCCACTTTTTTTATTCGATCTTTACGTTGTAGGTCTATATTTGAAGGAGAAAATTTTATGCGGGTCGATTGTTCTGAGCTTTATGTAAACGCTTGGCAGGGGTGATAAAAAGTAAACGCAGCTGACTAATATTAAAATATATTACTGAATAATCGATGTAGTAAAGGTTTGTATTAAATGAGCTTTTATGTTTTTCTTTTTTTTTTATTTTATATTTAAGCAATTAAATACGTTTAAAAAATAAATTATTGCTTTTACGATTTACAAAGCTTGCTATAAAAAATAAATAGAAATGCATTTTTCAGAGAATCTTTGTTGAAATTCATTCATTTTTTATAGAATTTATTTTTTATGATGGAAAATATTTTTTGAGAAAAAACAAGTTCATTTTTTTTTACACATTTTTTCGTTTACTGAAATTTTCAATTTTAATAAAAAATAAAGTTTGTTACATAGATTATTTTCACGTGTATGTTATATATGCATTATGCTAAACGTTAAATATTTATTTTATTGATAATTTTTTCGTAAAATATTATTACTCATTTTAAAATAAAACTTGAAAAATAAACAAGCTACGTAGGAAATTAAATGCACATATTCACAAATGTATACGGAAATATAGAACACGAACGGCAAACTCACATTGCATAATTTATAGGTAATATTATCTCTTTATAATAGAACAGATTGTTGAGCGGAAATTCATATTTTTGCATAATTTAGTCTATCACGATTTCATGACAGTTTTACAACTAGAATAATTACATGTCATAAATCTCCCTTCGTGACTGAGTTAATAAAATAGCAACTTATGTCGTGCGTTTATTAAAATGAATATATCTCATAGCACATTTTTATAAAGATTTATAAAAAGTTAAAGACAGACGTGCACTAGAAATATTTTTAATTATCTTTATCAAATATTTCAATTTTTTATCAATATTATTCGCATCGATTACAATAAATTTGCTCACATATATTCAAATATTCAATACAGGAGGATAAATTTTTTTCATTGGAGAACAAAATCTCGAAGCAATGAACTCTAAGAAAAAGCATCGAAGAACGGACATGTTCCCTTTTTCATGTATGTAAGAACGCAAACCGGCACGCCACGGAATTTCAGTAACGCTTTACCTTGACGTTCAAGGAATGCACATTCTCACACACGAGAAAGCACAAGAGATAGAAACAGACCAGACATAGAAAATTCGATGCATATATAGGTACATATAGATAGGGAGGAAAAGCTCTCGAGAAGTTACCGGAGGAGAGCTTTTAGAGAGGCCGTCGAGTTTGGTATATAGCTAGCTTGATATTGAGGGTCCACGACGAGAAGAGGCTGGAATTTCATTTTCCCGTATACGTGGCAATACAATCAATCATGACGTCGTAGGTGGTGCGAAACTGTTATCAAGCTTGCGTATACACCTATACTACACTGCAGGCTGATCCGATGAATTTTCCTGGCTCTGTTTTCCTTGCCGAAGAAACTATGTGTAGGTGTGAGGGTTGTATGGATGATGACAGAATAGATGATGATGAAATTTGTGTCTGGCCTACCGATCGTATACATGCTTTGTTTACGAAATCTTTATAATTATATTGACCTTACTGTCATCCTTTAAAGTTTTAAGATTTTGATTTTCATGAAACACATCATAAGACTATATTTAAATTTAATTTTTTATATTTATGGTCTTCGAAAGATAAATTAAATATACTATTAATTAAATCAGATACAATATCATATATATTTATATATAAATGAAAACTTTCGTTAATTAAATTATAAAATGAATTTTATTGCTTTCGATAAATCTATCGCAAAAACATTCTATTATTTGTTTTCTTTATCATCGTCAATCTAGTGTCAATCAAGTCTTTCTTTCAATCAATTTCAAAGAACTAATTTTTGTCTTAATACTATTCAAATAAGCAATTAATTAAAGTCAATTTATTCTTTTTTTCAACTCATTGTCTATGTTACTTTTTGATTTTTTTTCTTCGACAGAAACAATTTCACTTGATTTTATAAGATTGTTGTGTTTTTTAAGACTGTTTTTCTATATACTATTTGAAAGAAAAGCTTCTTATCTAAGAGGTTGATTTAAAAAGTACTTTTAGAATAAACGTCTTAGAGTTTTCTTTTAATACTACATAAGAAATTGAATAAAAAATAATTTAAAAGGTAACAAAACATTGATTTTTTAAAAGTTTATTGAACTAAAAAAAGATTATAACAAAAAGAATAAGATACGTTTATTAAAATCAAATTTATATAAATTTTTTTTTACAAAATATGAATTAGCTATTAATTACTTTTGTCACCAGTAAAATCTAAACTTTAAAATTTTATTACGTACAATTAGTTTATATTCTTACAAAAATAATTGTTACCAAAATTTTTTATTAATTTAGTTGACTAAAAATTAAAAAAAAAATTTCAATTTAAACAAAATAGAACAATTTCCAGCATAGTAAAAATTTAAATAAACAACGTTGATAAAAAATTTTCATTTTAACATTTTCCTGAAAGAAAAACAATTACACTGAAATACTCAAGAGAGAGAGAGAGAAGAAAATTCATTCCCAGACAAAACACCAATAGCGTGCAAAGCAAGCTTTCGTTACGCTACCTCAAGCATCTGACGTTTTCGCTTGAATCCCAAGGCTTTGAAGTTGAAGCCACAACGCGTTACATTTTCCCAAGCTCAAGCGCACTTGTTGAGCTTCGCTAACCGAAATAAGTTTGCTCTGACTCTACTCTTTCTCCCTTTCTCTTTCTCTTATCCCACATTCATTCGGTGCTGCTTTATTGTGCGAAGAGATGCGGCGGTGGTCACGAGTCATTTCCGGTTTTGAGCGGACGCTGTGTAAGTGTGTGTGTGTGTGTGTGTGTGTGTGTGTTTGTATGTGGTGGTGTTCATTCTTTTGCACGCGGCTGATTGCTTTCTTTCTACGAGCTTGTAGTCAAGCAGTTTGACATTGGCATGGGAATTGCGTGTCTGTGGTTTTTTATATACTGTACCCTCATTTTCTAGATTTCAAATATTGGATTTTTTTTTTGTTTTTTGTTATTCTGTCAGTTTGTTTCAATTGAAAAACTTACAAGATAATTGTAGTTAAAAAATAGTTATTTTTCGAAAATTAATGTTAGATGTACAAAAATATAATTTTACAATACCTTATAAAAAAATGTATTACTCTAAAAGTACTCTAGAAAAAAAAGTAAACACTTAAGAAGGTTATTATTATTATACTGAATTTGTAATTAGTTTGTTTTGATGCTTATTAAAATTGAAAAAAAAGTAATGGAAAAGAAAAACTTTTAACAATTTAAACTTTACTCAGTACTGGTATGTTCTTATAAAAACTGCAGGTATTCGAAAGATGCATTGATCGATCTGATAACATCATTAACGCTCAACCTACATTTTCAATATTGCCCTAGAAGTATATATAAGTTCATCAAGTGAATTACGGTTAAAAATTCAATGAGCTTTTGCATTTATAGATATCTATTGTTGAAAAAAATTTGAGATCATTTAATTTTAATTAAAAAGATTTTAAATTTTCTGATAATAATTGAACACGAATTTCATAAAAATTTATTTAATTTCTCAAAAAATTAATTCTTACTTAATAATAAAAATTACTTCATAAAATTTCATAAAAAAATTCTAAATTTTGACCTACAAAAAAGTCGACATTTCAAATCTTAAATTAATTTCTTTTTCTCCATCTACCTATCTTATTAAATATAAAAAATAAATCGTCAACCACACTATGACCAATAATAATTTATATAAACGTAGCCTTACACACGTCAAATAAGTCATTGGTTCGTTTTTATATTTATCTCGATCCTCTTTCATTATCCCGGATTTAACTGTCACAAGGCATATATATCCACCTTATACCTATATAATATTACGAGAGTAGTAACCTCACATCGATATAATCTCTATCTCTCTCTCTCTTCTGATCCCCTTCTAAACTAAACTTACGAAAGCTTCAAAACGTGTTAAGACTCATATATACACATACGTTGCAACGCTCACGTCATAAGAATTATATCGACGGCTCAAAGCTGTCGAAGCTAAGAAAGAAGCGAAGCAACGTTAAGAAACCTATATAATACCAAAAAGAAAAAGAAAAAGAAGAGCCATATACAAAAAAGAAAGAAAAAAAAAGTCGTGGCAGCAGGAAGGCTCACCATCTTAGTAGTAAGGATAGTGTGTAGAAAGGAGTAAAGAAAAAGAAAAAAAAAGATCATACGTTACGTAAAGTATTACGTGTGTCGTCGCTTCTTATCGCCCCACTCGCAATAAGGCACATCTCTTATACTCTACTCTTTCTCTTTTTCTTCTCTCTCTAGTACTGACCTTCTCTCATACTCTTCTTTCTTCTTTTTTCTTCTCCTTCCCTACGGTCCTCCTATACACTCTCAAGCAGACGTCGTTTTCAAATCCCAAGTCGCTACTTATTTCTGGAAAAGACGACGTGTCCGAGTAGCATGTTGCTATAGCAACGGGTAAAAAAAAAAGAACTTGACGGGTATACATACATACATACAGCAAGGGTCCAGAAGTGAAAAGAGAAGAAGAAAAGAGAGAAAGAGAGAGAGAGAGAGAGTGAAAGAAAGAGCAGCTGCTTCCAGCAAGGCGACGAATCTAGCAAAGTTTTTACTCTCGGCCATCTCGTCTCCTCCATCTCCTTTTTCACCTTCCCTCAACTTTGCAGTGGTTCTCGGTATGCCAGAGGCAACGACGACGACGAAGTCTCGTGAACGAAGCCGTCCGTCCAGATGAATTATTTACATCGGCAGAGAACCGTTCTATCGTCGTCGTTTCTCTCTATACGTATACCCACTATAGGTATATATAGATAGACGCACCTTTTAGGGGATGCCAATACTAAAGTCGACCCTTGATACTCTGTTCGGACTAATCAAGGATCGATGACAAGGTCATTGTTTGATAATGAAGGGCCTGCGGTTATAGAAGGTATAGAATATCTGTATTGAGAAGAGGGAGAGAATGTTAAAGGTTGTGTTATCTTTGAACTATTAGAAGGGGTAAGAATGGAAGGTGTCTGTATACAGCTATTATGTAAGAGGGGGAGAGGAGGATGCTGTGTAATGAAGTTTTGAATACATGCAGTTAATAAAATATAATGTAAGAGAATTAGGAAGGTTAATGTTTTTGTAATTTGGTTGGTCAATTAAATATTTGATATGTTTAGATTTGTATTGTTTTATTTTAAATGTCGTTTCACACTTTATGAGCATAAAGAAATCAATTTATAATCTATAAGTTTACAAATAAATAATTTTGATGGTTATTTCATCAAATTCAAAATAGATCACCAACAAGAGTTAGTGAATATGAGAGAGAGATGGAGAACAAATCTTTTGTATCCGTAAAGCCGTTATCCATTATTTCGAAAGCAGAGAGAGAAACAGAGTGAGAGAAAGAGAGAGAGTCACAAGTGAAGGCACAGAGATTATAAACCGTATATACAGCATCAAATCAAAATTCATGCGAAGCCAAATCAAACGGCGACAAGGCCGATTTGCCAAATGCAAAGCATTTCATTTGCTTTCTCTTTCTCTCTCTCTCTCCCTCTTTCTCTATTTTGGTGTATGTACACAGTTTCCACGTTTATTTCGACATTGTCGTCATTGCATTTGTGTGCCTATGTGTATATTTGTATCTCTCTGTATATATATGTACATATATGTATAGTGTAGCAGTAGTCATGCTAATCCAGGGCAAACACAAACACACACGCATATGTACGAGCTTTGGAAATTATACCGATACAAATACATATACACACACATTCACATACATATATAAAGGAAAACTTGACGTGGTTTTCCAAATAAATGCAAATCTTTCATTCTCGATAGTTTTACGAAATAAAAATAAAAAAAAAAATAAATAAATTGTAAATTTTATCTAAACAGATTTTAAGTGTCCTAATAAATGCTAAATTGTTAAATGGGTTTTAAGTTCACACGATTCAGCATATTCTCCGATTTTACAATTTAATGTTCTATATCTACATACGAAAAATCGATATTTACCGAGAATGTAAAGCTGAATAAATTAAAATCTTGAAGTATAAATTAAAAAAAAAACTTTATCGACAACAACTGTTTTTTATCATTAAAAACAACAATAACAACAATAACTCGTAAACACATGCTAAGTAGACTTATTAATGAAAGGCAACGAACGAACGGGTATAATTAAAGATAATATTCCACGTCAGCTCCCATTAAAATCCCAAAGCTTATATATACGTACCTGTATGTATACATATACCATCAACGTGAATATACACCTATTTTAATATGTGTATACACGTGTACAGTATACATACAATAACGGCTGCAGGTTGATATATCGAAAAACTCTATGGGGGGTGTGGAGGTGGCCTCAAAAATTTACGAGCTCGTTTTTCCCATAAAACGTTCCCCTCATACTCCCATGTAATAATATCTCGAAATACACGCGAGAAAATATACCCACAGCGAATATTCATATTATACATACACACATACACACACACACACACACACACACACTTACAAAGTCTCAATGTTCACCGATGAACTTGTTCACGTTCCAAGATTTTCCTTAATTAATAAATTTTCCACTCAATCCCGTCATTATCATCATCATCATCATTATTATTATTATTATTATTATTATTATTATTATCAACATTTAGCTCTAATATCACAATGATGAAATATATATGTTAAAGGGTTAAAAAGAGAAATCAAGCCTGGGGTACAGAAAGACATCATACACGATATATATTCCCCTGAAATCTCTCTCACTCATGAAGAGATAGAAAAAGAGAGAGAGGGAGAGAGAGAGAGAGGGAGAGGGAGAGAGGGAGAGAGAGAGAGAGAGAGAGAGAGAGAGAGAGAGAGAGAGAGAGAGAGAGAGAATCCCAATTGCGGCGCCCTTGTAATGACGCAGATTATATAGGTATATTATAGTGAATGTGAGTGAGTGAGTGAGTGTGAGTATGCGCAGAGTCGAGGGTGGCAATCCGACGTTCACAAGAGGCTTCCCGTCGCTCAACTTAAGGGTATAAGAGCATACATACACATATCTATACAAACGCTCACTCGCTCGCTCGCTTGTCGTGTGTATATATAAGGTACTACTACTACTACTACTACTACTACTACTACTACTACTGGAATTGCCGGAATATCGCGTCTTAGGTATATGGAATAATTACATTAAGTGGAACAATTCGCGGCACATACACTACGCTTTCCTGCTGTTGAATATTACGACGTCGGTGCGACGGATTATTTTATCGTTGAAGAGATATGTAATGCTTGCTTTAGTAATATGTAAATGCTTGCTGCTGCTGAGAAGTGGTGATTTTGGGAAGTAAGTTAAGATTTGCGTATGTATGTGTGTAGTAACTTAGGAATAAAGTTTTATTTGATTATATGAACCAATGTGACTAGAGAATTTGAAATAATTTAAATATTGTCTATTTGTTGAATTTTTCATTTGATGCATTAGTTTTGACCCTTATCAATATACTTAATAAATACAATATTAGATTGATATTTAAAATTTCTATGTAGCGTTTATTATTTAAAAAAAAAAATTATAGATTTCAATAAAGTTACAAAATTTACTTTTCTCATGTATTTTATACTGCAATTCGATATATCTATTTAAATTGAATTTATATTTGAATTCCAAATACCAAGAAACACGTAATTTCAATCAATTCAAAGTAACAGTAACAAAAAAAAAAAAAAAAAAAAAAAGAATTACAAGTGAATAAATACAAATACATAGACAATTCACTTTTCAATTTTTCCACCCCATAAACAAACAAACTACCTTTCCAACAACCCCCCCCCTCTCCACCCCCCCGC
>JAPYZE010004970.1:2511-13274 GCA_030522805.1 Leptomastidea abnormis | reverse complement strand
TTTTTCAACTTCTTACATCATAAAAAACATTTTTAACAAAAATTATAAAAAAAAATTTTTGGCATGATTACATAGCTTCCTCTTTGAGGAAGCAAAATGAACATGGAATAACATGATGTGGTTTTAAAAAACCGCTGCCAATTATTTGGCAGAAAGCTTCCTCAAATAAATATTTATTCCATACTTTTTTTTTATAAAATTATATATTCAAATGCTGGTCATTTTTTACCAAAAAATGGATAACAGCAAAAATATTTCTTATGAATTTTTAAATTTATATCTTTTAAATTAATCAAATTTCAAATTTCAGGTCGTTTGCTTAAAATGGTATACAAAAAAAATCAATATCACAAAAAATAATCCGTTAAAGCTCGAAATTTATACAGACCATCTACAACAAAAATAAAATAAATTTTGCGAATTTCAAATCAAAATATCATAATTTAATCAAGTTTTTAAAAAAACTAAAAAAACTTATTTTTGTATTTTTCTCGAAAACATGTACAAATATACTTGAAATTTGAACTATAAAAAATACATAATATATAGCAAATATATAGTCAAATTTTCAAATAAATATCTTTTGAATTATTCGAGATATGTAAACTTGAAAAAATTTTAGTTTTTCAATAATAACTTAAAATTGACATAACCTAAAAAAAAGTAAAAAAAAATAAATTAAAGCTTTTTTTCTCTAAAAGATACACTTCATCCAAAAAAGAAATATTAATTTTTCATATGTAAAAATCGCAAAAAACCTAAGTAAGATAGCAGTAGGGGATATGGATTCCCTACTACCACTCCTTTTGGCCTAGAACCCCTACACCCTGATTGGTCCACTCACCTGTAGTATAGCGAATAATCCTATAATAAAGTTTTGATGTCCCCGTTTTATTCGTGCTGATTGGCTAAGATAAAAACAAAAGAAAATCTGCATATGCGCGCGAAGCGCAAGCAGGCAGGTGAGAAAGCGACTAGCCACCGGGCTAAGCAGACGTGTCGCTGTATACGTTTAATTGTCTTTGGTATACGTAAACTGTAACTTACTATAATATGTGCACGTAATGTTCTTAATTTAAATAATTTATTCTTATTAAAGTTTATTTTTGATGATAAACGTATTACTTATTATTTACAACACACCCATACCTAATACACAACACCACCTATTCCCCTTCTTCCCCTACTTCCTCGCTACCAGCCAGGTCACTCACGACAACCACTCCTCCACCCCCTTGCCTCCGCTGCCAAACGTAGGATCCTCTACCCCCTATCCCGCGTGGTAATCCCAGGAGCCGCAAGCACGTGCGGCTATCCTGGGTGACGCAACTATACCCTACCCCCCTTATTTTTGTACGTGCACAACGTCCAACGCACATCGTTGTCGCGCGCGCGGCCGGCGCTTATCTCGCTGCAGCGGATTCCGATATCGCGCCTCCCCAATCCCTGCGTAACATCCGACTTTTTCTCTCTCTCTCTCTCGCTGGCGCGCGTGATCACTTCCCTTGTAAATATATAACTGCTCCTGATGCGTTTTTATTACATGATCTGCTTGCGCATGACCGCGCAAAAGTGAATGGCATCATCGACGATATATCGATGGCGCGAATGCGTTCTTTTTTTAACAATAGCGTATGTAGAAATGTCAAAGATACTTGTATACCGTTTCACGCATTGTCTCTTTCGATGCTAAGCCGATTACCGTTTTTTTTTCTGAGAAACAGCGGATGTTGTCGCGCGCGTGTCAATAGATTTCAACGGGTCCGCGCATGAAGCTCAAGCTCAAGGGATGCGGATCGGTATCCAAAGAGTATTGATGTCTCGGATGCAAAAGCTATATATGGAGATGCATTTCAAAATCACAGTCGTGATTTTCTTTTACTCGAGATAAGAATGAAAATGATATTTCGCGCATTATCTCTTCAATCCAAAGACAATGCCGATTGCCGTTCTGAGAAGAGTGGCTGATGTCGCGTGTTTTTACATCAAAAAGATCATCCTTGATTTGTTTTCATCGTATGTCGATATCTCGAGACTAATAAGGCATCCAGTGATCGAACAAGAGAATTATTTTTGCTCTTCTTTATGAAATATACTCTTACTTCGTTGGAGGGGTGCAAAAATGATCAAGAACGCTAGGATATAAAATGAGCAGTGAGGCTGATGGTGACACTCATTTATCATTCAACTCTGGAAGAAAATTTTAAACGTCTTCTTAACAGTTTAAAATACATTCACAATCGTAAGTATTTTTCAAAAATTGATTTTCATGTTTTTTTTCAATTTTTGAAAATGGTTAGACCACGGTCCCGTACATATAAGACCAATTGTCGCTGCTGTGATAGCATACACACAAATGGAACAGCCTTCACAAATTGTCATACGTATTGATGACATAGTCGCGAAATTCGAAAAAGTAGACAATTTCTACTGGTTCAAAAAAATTTTTAAAATTACTTGAAACATTTTTTTGTGAAATAGTGTAGTGTAGTGTATAAAAAACTGTGAAAATCAAAAATAATTACATAGAAGTTGAAATTGACGTAATTAATATCCCTGATGCGGACGCATCAGAATATTATATATCTTCTGATCCAGATAATGATTTAGTCAACGAAAATGACAGTGAGTGTGAAATTAATGTAGTGGGAGTGAATATGAAATTGATGTAGTGGGAGCGAGTGAAATTGATAAAATGATATAGAGTATTGTGACGGGGGCGATTCATGTAGGATGATATAGGAAGTAGTGGTTCGCCTGAGGGTTGGCACCAGGTAAGTGAAGTAACCAGAGTTCAGTGTTAATGTGCCAGTTTATTAGACAGGTAAGTGGTTGACAAGCGTCGCAGGTCGAGAGAGAGAGAGAGAGAGAGAGAGAGCGCCGCGGCGCAGCGCGGCTTTTTATGCTCTCTCCTGTGTTTCCCCTTCTCCCCTTTTCGTGTCCCCGTGGCAGCGGCGGTTGCTGCTTTTCGCACTCTCGCCTCTCCTCGCGCGCTTTGGCGAGAGTGAGATTGACAAAGTGATAGTGAGTGAGAATGATGAAAGACAAATAGTGAGAATGAGTGTGAAATTGAATGTAAGATTGACATAAAACATGAAAAAATAAATACAAATTATGATAATGAGAAAGCAAAATTTTTTGGTTTTACGAAAGATGAGACTGAGCAATCGTTTGACAATTTTTAAAATTCCGTGAAGTTGTGTTATAATTCGATGAGAATTCGTTAAAAATTCCAAAACACTACTTTTTGAAAATTGGTAAAAAAATTCCTATAAAACAATGTAAATGAGTAAATAGAAAAGATCAATGCGTTTTTTGTCATAAACAATTTTATTGTCAATCAAAAACTCAGAAAGTACCATGTCGGAATTGCTTTCTCTGTAAAGGCTGGATTTGCCCATGGTGCACAGATGAATTGCGTTGCACTCATTTTGATGAAGAATAATGTAATTTTTTAAAATTTTTATAAATGTATAGGATGAATAAAATAAATCATAAATTAATCAATTTATACCTTTTAAAATTTTTATAAATGTATTAGGTTAATAAAACACTTAATAAATTTTAATTTAAATTTTATTTTTTCAATATTATACATTTGAATTTTTTAATATTGTGGCGGGGGTGGTGATTAGGTGGTGGAGGGGTGGAGATGGTGTGGTCCTCCGGATCAGCGGTGGTAAATGAGTGCACACGTTGACTCGTAGTACGTGTTGTAGTGAGATTTATTGTCCAGTTGATTATACTCGTAGATCCTAGCTTGAGGAAGACCCAGGCAGGAGAGAGCGCCGCGTCGCAGCGCGGCTACATATATAGCCTCAGGCCTCCTTTCCCATATTTCCCTGGCTAACGCGTTGGCGACTCGCTATTCGCCACTACCGATCGTCCGGTTCGGCTCGGCAACGCAGCCGGGCTTCCCCTCGCACGCCTCTACCTGCTGAGCTTGCACATATTTTGAGCTCTGCGCACTCGCTTGCCTCGTGCAGGTGAGCTCGGATTTACCTCGCCCGTGACACACCCCGGGGTCCGACAAGTCACGTCCTCGGGACTTATAAGTTCTCGGATGGGGGGGGGGAAGCCGTTGGTACCATTTCATCTTAATATGTATTTTCCTCCAAAAAAAAATTTATTTCATAAATATAAGCAACTTATTTTAATTTTCATTTCTATTTATACTTATAAATTAGCTGTGAATAAAAAACCATTTCGAGTTATTAAATTATTAGAGAAGTTTAAAAGAATAGCTTCTAATTATGTTGCGCCTGCCTTTTCTCTTGCAGTTAGCATCGCTTATCGTTCGCTGCTGGTGTCAAGTTGCGCTCGATTTACTCATACTCTGTTTATGTCTTTAGGTGATTAAAACTATGGGAGAGGGGAAGGGGGGGTTTCCTAATATGATGCTGGGGATAAAATTGTGAAGGAGAAAGATTAAAGTAGAAGGAGAGGGAGATTAATATGTGCCTCTAAACGTTGGTATCGGCATCATTCTTCGTTTTCAGTCGGTTTTTCTCCTTCACCGGTTTTGTGCGCGTTGGCTGCTCTTCAAGCCATCTTGCTCTTCTCTCTGCTGTTTCTGCGACGATTTCGTGTAAACTAGCTGTTTCCTGGCGTGTGTCTAGTTCTCGTTGTGTTTACTTACTGGTCACTCCTGGATATGTCGCGCCCTGTGTCCAGTGTGTTTCCTTCCGTGGTGGTTGGTAGCAGCCGCGCCCAGCGGGCGCGCGTTTATTTTGAGCGCAGCGTCGGTGCTTCTGTGCCAGTGCATGTGATGGCTGAGCAGAAGTATACTGGCCTACTACGCGTGGAGTTTGAGTCAGCCGCTACTGTTTTGGATGTGCTTCCTACTTCTGCTGATGCTATTCGTGAGTGTGTTGCTCATGCCGAGGCTGCGTTTCCCGTCTGGTGCGGCTCCGTTACATATGACGCGCTGTCAAGCCGCGCTTACGCTGTTCTCGGAGATGGGGAGGAGCGAGAGCGTCTGCGATGCCGCCGGTGCAGAAGCGTGAGTAACCGAATACTTTGCATTTTGCGTGTAGACCAATACTCATTTCGGGATTTTCTCTGCAGGTGTTCTCCTTCGTGTATGACCGCACCGCTACCAGGCAACATCTCTGGGGCCCTGCACGTGGCGCCAAGGGTGGCGGTTGCTTCATCGTTGACCGGGAGCGTCGATTGATGATAACTTGCGGCGGTTGTCGCTACGTAGGTTTATCTTTCCTTTTTCCCACTGTTCTCTTGCTCTCTCGTATAATGAAAGTTTTTGTGTTGCTGCAGCTTGGCGTCCGTGTGGTCGTTGACTCCTTGTTATCATTGTCAACAGCGGCCTTGCAATGTAATGAGCACGCAGGGACCGTTTCTCCGGCAGAGTGCCGCTGGAGTGCTCGTTTGAAAGCCCTGCCGGGCACATTGTATGCCACGTGGTTATCACTCAACGTCGGTGTCCTGGAGATTCCTATTTCAAGGACGTGCGCTTTCGGGGCATCAAGGTGGTTACAAGCTACATGCTGGTCGATGACTACTCAGCACAACTGGTGGCCGCCATCGGGTGCTCCTCCTGCCATCGCTTCCTCTGCTACCATGAGGTCACTGGCCCTTGTGATGGTCCCTTGGGTGACGAGGATGAGGCGCTACTGACTGGGGCGGCTGCCCGTGATCCAGCGGTACTGGCTCCACATCTGATGCCTGATAATGTTGCGTTTGTTCCTGTCGCCGTTGAGGATTCAGAGGTCGGGCCCGTTCGGCGTATACCAATTAGTGCTGAGTGTTGCCTGCTAGAATTCCCCGGTCATGATCTATCGGACGACGTCGTTGACATGGCTACCCGCGCCATACACGCTCTAGTCCTGGAAGGAGATGCTGGCTCCGCTGTCGATGCCCAGGAGTGAGAGTCTCGTGATTCAGGTTGCGTTTTGAGAGAATGTACCTCTATTTTTCTCTTCTATTGTCGCAGAAAAAAAAGAAAAATGAATGGAAAAAAGGTTGGTGCTCAGTGAGAAAATGTGAGGAAAAGGGGAATGAATCATAGTGTTGACGAATATAAGACTGTTGTTTTGGGGATATGTAAAAGAGCTGTCAGACGTATTGCTTTGCGAGGGGGGGGGGTAACGTCTGCTTGTGTGGTTTACTAGATTATACTTACAAATTTCGAATAATTGTATGTCGGGGCGCAGAGTTATCTTAATATAAGTATAAACTATTACATTGTAAAACAAGAGTGATAATTATGGCGTTTTTATTTTATACATAGATGCAACAATTATATTATATTACTATTAATGTTTCTCCGATGTTTCTTTTTTAAAAAAATTCTCTTTTCCTCTTTTTTTTCTTCATCTTTGGACTGATAATGTTTTTATTGTAAGTTGAGATTACTTTATTCCTAAGCAGATTATAAAGGTCCCTCCGTTCATTATTTCTTTGATAGTTACTATAAATCTTTATTGTATATAACAAATTTGTCGCAAGCGTTACTCTAATTCATAGATCCCCTGATACTATAAAATTGCCAATGGCCATATTTACCTTTGTATCGCATGTTAATGCTTATTTTCCCCTCTTAAAATGTTAAAAAAAAAAATTTGCTGTATTCACGCTAGGATATCAATGAGCGCAATTTGTGTAATGTATTATCAACTAGAAACTATAAAAAGAGACAGAAATTCTTTCATATTTGTGTAATCTTTTCTTGTTCAAAAATTTTTTTTGCCAAATAAAAGCTGCTTAATCACTCTGTATTATAGGTATTGATTCTGTTCTTGAGATAAATATATATACAGACTGTATATTGTTAAAAAAAAAATGTAACTAAACGAGAAGAACACAATAATCATACATCTGTTATTTTCCATTGGACATAATTCCGTCCATTCTCCTTCCTTTTTTTTATAAATTGATTTATTTTTATATATATGTACATATTTTTTCTCTTTCTTTTTTTTCTTTTATTTTTATTGTTTTCTTCTTCTTTAAAGAGAAAGAGAACCGGAAAAAAAAAATTTTATGAGTTGTGTCTCGCTTGTAGACTATGAATTCCTTATTTGCTTACTCTTAATTGGTATACTCATGCGCGTATATATGTAAAAAGTGACGAGAAAGTCAGAATAAGGGAAGAAGAAGAAAAGAAAGGGAGAAAGAAAAAAAAATAAAATATAATAATATGATAATAGAGGTTGAACGTATAGACATGTATTGCACGGTTGGAAAATGGGGTTGCTGATGGTGAGGTGGCGGAGGGGTGGAGATGGGCACGAATGGAGGGGGGGAAGGGTAAACAATTATTTGCAATCTTTTTTTTTTTAGACAATATATAAAATTCATATTATTTTTAATTCTCCTTTAATTTTGTCTACCAATGATCCTTGAATATTTTTGCCCTCTTGAGATTCGAGTTAGCGTTGTGACGGAGGTGGTGTTTAGGTGGTGGAGGGGTGGAGATGGTGTGGTCCTCCGGATCAGCGGTGGTAAGTGAGTGGACACGTTGACTCGTAGTATGTGTTGTAATGAGATTTATTGTCCAGTTGATTACACTCGTAGATCCTAGCTTGAGGAAGACCCAGGCAGGAGAGAGCGCCGCGTCGCAGCGCAGCTACATATATAGCCTCAGGCCTCCTTTCCCCTATTTCCCTGGCTAACGCGTTGGCGACTCGCTATTCGTCACTACCGATCGTCCGGTTCAGCTCGGCAACGCAGCCGGGCTTCCCCTCGCACGCCTCTACCTGCTGAGCTTGCACATATTTTGAGCTTTGCGGACTCGCTTGCCTCGTGCAAGTGAGCTTGGCTCTGCCTCGCCCGTGACAATATTTATTATTATTATTATTATTATTATTTATTAGATGAGATAGATAGGAAAAAATTATAAATTAATATTATATAATTCAAGTGGTTTTACAACTAAGAAAGTGTGTATAATTGACGTAAGTTGAGACATGGATTTTGTATAATTTAAGAATTATGTAAAAACAAAGATATGACGATTTAGGAATATACAAGTTAATCCATAGATTGTAAATGATAAAAAATTGGTAAATAGATTGAAAAACTTGGTCTATGACAAGGTGGCTAGAATGCAGACGACTAAATTAGTGTTGATTAAAGTAAGAACTTGGTATAATATTTTATAATTGATGCAAACAAGTATAATGCATGAACAAAGATTTTTTAGCAAATTCTCACAGTAATTAGATAAAATATTTTATAGAATAAAAATTATGAAATTAATGTATTTGAAATATTTACTAAGACAAACTTAATAGCTAGTTGTATAGTGGAAAGGTAGTAAGTAAGGAAAGCTATAGGACTTAAGAAATAATTTAAGTAGAGTGGTCACCTTGTCGCAGAGCCATGTATCTGTAGAGCAAATTACCTACTACATTGTCAGTTACAATATTTGTAATTTTTCAAGATAAACAAATTTGCTAGTTAATTAGTTAATAAAGACATGCAAGTTCTCAAGATTAGTATAATATAATATGATAGAAGTTATGACAATGATTAGCGTAGTACAACTTTGACAAAATTGGATTTTGCTTGGTGATTAATAGAAGTTGCATGACATTTGTCAACATCAGCATATAATGCAGGTTTAAATATTTATTGAGATAAATAGACGATGAAATTTTATCAACAAAAAGAACTGTTATGTCTATGTAGTCTTTAGAATTTGTAAACTTTGAAAAGTTATCAAGTGTAAGGCCATTTTATCTGGTATTCTCTGCCCAAGTACCTCCATTAATGGTGCTTTCTTCTCCTTCATATGTGCTTCCGCTAATTCAAGTAAATACCCTTGTGCTTGTCTTTCTTTCTCAGTGCCATTGTTGGAAGTAGAAATTTGCACTTTGCCGTGCATCATCAGTTTTCTCTTGGCGTCGAATGAAACAGTTTTGACTACAAACAAGTCAGAACGTTTATAAATGATATGCTTGTGCACATTGAAATTTAATCTGCCAGGGCTAAGCTTATGTAGAGGGTGGGATGCAACCTTTTGGGCATAATCAGTTAAGCATGAATCAAAATCAAGTATGGTTACATTTTCTTCTTCATTTTCTACTTCATAACTAAACACTTTACTTTCTTCCTGACTGACAAGTTTCTCTTGAAGCAGCCCTGTTTCACTGTTTAAACCATTGTATCTTGGGGTAGTTTTTTCGACCAATATGCCATCGACAATTGCTTGGATATCGTTTAATTTATCCAGGATTTGTTGGAACATCACCTTTGTTACATCATCGTTGTCTGCCATAGCTAGGGTGAGCAACGCGAGCGTCTAAGATAGAGTTCGAGAAAGTGGCTGTGTCCGTGAAAGAAAAACGTTGCACAGAGCCTTAACCTCTAAAATAGCAAACACTTTCCAACAAGATGAAATTAATGTAAAATTTTCATAGTAGCTGGAGTATATTGACTAAGCACTGTATTTATAGTAATGTTTAACGATGAATTGAGTTAGAAATTATACAGCAATGAACGTAAAAGTAGCGGGCCGTACAGACCATGTGGTTCATACGGCGCTCGCATCGTGATTCACTTGAATTTTTTAATATTAGACATTTGATTTTTTAATCCAATTATTGTGTATATTATCGAATCCCAACCACTTCACATAAATCTCATCACCACGCTTTTTAAGACTTTTTCTACTAAATGAATGTCCGGATATTTTACAATAAGTAGTTCTTGCTCATAAAAACTGACAGCTGTTTGCTGCTCCTTATAATCTTTTAATATATATGTAATTGGATTTGTTGATAACAATTTGTGTATTGTGAAAATTTCTGTTGACCAGTTAGGGGTATAAATAACCCTTCTCAAATACATGTTTTAACTTGCTTACTCTTACTTTAACATCAATTTTAAATTTTGCTTTTTTTGCTACTTTGATGACTAATTGAGAAAATCGATTAAGAACTTCAGCTTTATTTTTATAATTAACATCTTTAGACCTTATTTTAATGGTACGGTGTACACTATTGTTATAAAAAAATAATAAATCAGGTAAGATGTCAAGCCATTTGTAATTGCCTTTCAAACTAAACTGCTTCCACATTTTATTTTTTAATTTACGATTGAAACGCTAGCAGATAGAAGACATTTTCAAATTTTAGGCCTCTCGGATGAGTCATTAATGAAAGTAATGCATTTGTCTTTCCACAATTTGACGGACCATAAAAACTGCTCTAATGTTATCAGGAAGTAAATCACCGTGATGATTTTGTTTTTTTACCAAATACTACGAACCACAGATCCTTTAAAATAGCTGGAACAGTCGATAAAGATGGGGATTTTGACGGAACAACTTTCAACACTGCAGGCAAAGAATTTACATCGGTAGTAGTAAGGATAGAATTAGATACTGATTTATTGGACGGTGAAGAGCTTGCTAATAGAGACAAAGAAATAATATCTCTGCCATCTAACACCCGCTGCTCTCTCAAAGACGCACAGTGCGTAAACAGACAATAATTATGCATTTTGGTCTTATTAACCAAAATCAATGTGCGACTTTGAACAGTATGCACTTTTATTCTCAGGTAGAAGAGTGAAGGTTAGAAATTTTTCAACAGGACAACAAGAGGTATATTTTGCTAACTGGATGAAAGAAATCCAATTTGTATTACTATGTTTTAATCGGTGTTCTGGGCAAATAATTATCGAGAACGATAATTTTTTTCTTTCTACTCGAAATACTCCACGGGTATGTGGATTGTGAAAATCGAGAGACTTTTTCTACTAAATTCAGCATCTCATTTTTTTATTAAGGTAGAGATATT
>JAPYZE010004969.1:0-18129 GCA_030522805.1 Leptomastidea abnormis | reverse complement strand
TATATATATATATATATAGAGAGAGAGAGAGAGAGAGAGAGTGAGAGAAACTCTGTTAATCTAAAGATATTTGAGGTTGGAATATATGTATATATCTATGAATCAAGAGATTGATAAAGTTTTTGACTTTGTGTGTATGTATTATGACCTGTATAGAATGTCTTAGTCAACGATTTTGCTTGATTAAATTTTCGATTAAATGTTGATAAGAGCAAATTCAATGTATTTTAACTAAAACAAATTATTACTGGACATCTATCTTTTGTTTCTTTATTATTAATAGTTTATTGATTTCAAGTAAACCTAAAACCCATCGATCATTTATTCGAAAAAGATTCCAACCTATATACACATCAGCTCTTTTCAATTCCCTTATTTACGAGTCTACATACGCAAGAAGAGTCAACTTGGAGCTTTATCATGATGCAAAATGAAGTAGCCATTGACGATCAGAAAAAAAAAACGAAGAAAATACTCATTTCTTTCGTATGAGCCTTGATCAGACTTTTCTATACGTAGAGCTAAAGAGTATAGACTAGATCGATAATTAAGAGCTGCTTCATTAGCCATCGACGTTGTTGAACAATCATACCCTTGCTTAATTACTATAAGCCTCGACTCTTTAGATCAAGGGTCCGCGATGTAGGTATGGAGAAATTTCTTGCCACCTGTTAGCAAGGGTAATCTACTCGTTCGGCCTATCGTGAGAGACTGAACGATCGCTGGGAATCTTTCTTTCTTTTTTCTCATCATTGGCCTTTCACATGCGTTGAGACTTTAATGGAAATGCGCTGACTAGAGATAGAAGCTTTTTATTCTTTTTTTCTTTCAAATAGAAAACGTTTATTGGAGAATTGAAATATTGAAGATATTCTGAGAATGTTTACTATGAGTTTAGTGAGATATTTAATGAAATATTAATTTTTTTTTGTATTTTGATGATTTTTCGTATTTATTTCCATCGGTTAATTAATTTTTTTTTTTAATTGCGAGTAAAGTAGAACGTCAAAGAAACTCAGATCATCTATTGTGGTAAGCTTGCAATTACAAAAGAAAACTTCCAAGAAAACTTCCAAAGCAAAGATGCCTTTTCTCAAACCCTTATACTCGTTTTTATTTATAAAAAAGTTAATTTTTAAACCAAGAAAGACTCAAGGAAAAATCCATTTTTACAGTAACAGCTTAGTCCGCTTATATATATATCAAAGACGCTTTTAGTGTTAAGAAAAAAAAACACATGATGCAAGACGTGCTATTAACAGCTAACTGAAGTTACTGACCTGGTTTACAAGAAAATACAAGGATATTTATGTGTTCAAATATTTAAAAAGAAAAAATCGACGTTTACGGATAATTAAAGTTTATATCAATAAATACATCAAATCATAAATTTATAACGTTCTATTGTCAGATCAAAAATAATAAATATAAAACAAAAACACACATACATTTATGTATAACCCAGTAGGATGTAGGATAGACTTCCGTATAAACGTCAAACTTCACTTTATATAATATATATACAAACATACTCATATGTATATAATAGTTTGTCTTTAAACAAAACCTACAGAATCAACCTTCAATTCTGATCTAAATTAAAATAAACAACGTAAAAGATCAAAATCAACTAAATAATATGCAAGATAACGGTGTGAATCCTCGTCCAAGAAGATCCGACGTAGCCCGTCGAATTTCAAAGCTACGCAGTGTATTGCGCGATTTGCGAACAGAATTGCATCGCGAACGTCTCAAGATTCAACGCGAGAACTTTGGCAATTTACCAGCTAATTATTGGCTTGAAGATAAAGACAAAGGTATATTTATCTATCTATCTTATATAGGTAGTATATTTTCTCTTTGTCTTTCATTCTCTTTTAGTTTATTATACTCCAGTAGTTTCAGTTCGTAAATATTTAAATCTTAACCTCTCTCTTTCTTCTCTCTTATAACTGATCGATTTATCGAATATCCTGAAGTAATTTAAATTCTTTTTTTTCTTTCTTTCTTTCTTGAAGTAAGAGACAACGACGTCGAATATTCGAACTTGTCAAATATTCATTTGCCATCTCCGTCGAATCTGACAATCTACGAGGTAAGACAAGAAGCCTTTTTAGATATAGATGCACTTACGATTATCTATCTCTCACTGTTAAATTATCGAATATCTTCGAATTGTGCAAGATTCTTGATTAACGGTATAATTATTTCAGAGGATGGCATTGACATAACGTAAGATTAATTAATGACAAGAAAAAAAAAGTTTACCGTAATCGATATTTTTAATTGAAATTGAATTATGATTCTTTTAAAGAAATGAAAAAAAACAAGTTTCAAAGTTTTATATCTGCTTTTTTTTAACGAAAATAAATTACTATCGGTATATCACGTTATGCGCACGTCATACATACTATTTTTATTTTGTCGTTCTACTTATAAAACGCAAAAGTTTAAAAGTGAGAGAAAAAAAAAACTATCACACAAACTCGCTTGACATTTGTCTCTTCCCACGATAAAAAAAAAGGAAATGAACAAAAAAAGTTAAACTAAATTTTTCCAAAACTAAAGTAAAAAACGTTTTCTCTCTCTCTCTCTCTCTCTCTCTCTCTCTCTCTCTCTCTCACTCTCTTGTCTTTAAAGTCACGAGTTAAAACCCAAGCAAAGTGCAGACTTATCCCTATCCTCCAAACCTCTTTCCCAAAAAAAAAAACAGCAAGTTTTAAAACTGAGTTTTCTATCCCTGAGTTGTCAAACAGCGTGTGCCTGAAAGAAAAAAGCCTCGGTCCGATAAGCTCCTAGAAAATCCCCCGCTAACCTCAACTCTCACTTTTCCCCCCTTTCTAACTTCTCTCGCTCTCTCTTTCAACCACATCAGACAGTCGTGGATTTCAAGCCAAACCTTGAGCTTGCAAGCTTCTACAGACGAAAGATCAACGATTTGGAAGCTGACTGTTGTGCTAGTCTAAGCAGGATCCGATCCCGTTTCACACAACGTTCAAACTTGGAAGGACACGATGATATAAAGCAGCAGGAACAGCAAGTTACTGGTCTTGGCAGTGGCGATGCAAGTGTTGATTTGGAACCAAACTCCAGCAATACCGAATACGACAAGTTGGTTTTGCACCTTCGTTTTATCGGGATAGACTTGGGGAAACGTGAATTAGTCTTGGTTGGAAAGTCGATGAATTATTTCAAGAAGTCGATAACGGAACTTGATTGCTATTGATTTCTTTTTCTTTTTTCATTTTTTTTTTTTTTCATTGGGATTTTCAATGAAAAGAAAACTAAAGTAGTAAATGCTTGATGGATTACATTGAGTCTTGGAAGGACAAAAAGAAAACAATTGATTTTTTTTTTTCTTAGAATCACATCGGTAGGAAAGATTAAGAAAAAAAAAATATTTGTCGTATTACAAAAGCTCTTTGAATTACTATCAGCAATGGTATATGTCCTTTATTTCCGAAAAAAAATTAATTATCTTTTACGCAGAGAAAAAGAGAGTCAAATAAACAAACAAGTTTTGAATAAAGATGAACAGAGACAAATTTTTCTCCAATTTTTTTTCATTTTTTTTTTTTATAGATCAGCAAATGACGAAGTAGAGACACTATGGACGGTAATCGACAATCCATTCAACGATCCTGATTTCTCAAGTTTGATGAATGAGATGGAATACCCTAACGAGTGCTTGACATCGGTAGACAGTTACGAAGAATCGATGCTTTCAACTGGATCGATCGAGATGAATTTAGCCTACTAGAATATGCTCGTGACCGCTATGATTAATCATTTTTTTCTCTCATCGTTTCATCGCTTGTTTATCATTATTTTCGTCTTCTTCATATTTATTGTGTATTCTCGTATAATCGTCAAACAGAACTATAATAACCAAATAATTTCTTTACAAATTATTATATTACTGAATAATTAAAAATTCATTGTATACATAAAAAAATAAAACAATTTCTCTTCCAAAAAATCCAAAATATTTCTATACATACCACAACATTTAAAAAAGCTTTCATAAAAAAAAATATCATCGAATATATCAAGAAAACCTATATAAGAGCATAATCGCGCATCGCAAATTACGCAGGAAACTGATGAAAGAAAAATAGATATCGCACAAGTAACAGTAAAGAAGAAGAAGAAGAAGTATAGAAGCGCGCGCAGCTGCAAGGGCGCGGCGATAGCTGCACACAGTGTCCCTATCTCTCTCTCTCTCTCTTTCTTCTTCTTTCTCACTCACTCTGACTATCTTACTCCCATCGATTTGGCCCGCTCACTCGAACTGGAGCGCAAGGAGAAGGATAAGCCGAGGCGCGAGAGCCACGTTCGCCTTACATAATTCAGTCCCCCCCCCCCTCCACTTTACCCCTTTTCCCTCTTATGCCCGTTATCTTCTACTCACCTACACTCTCTCTCTCTTTTTCTCTCAAGTCGTTTTGACTTCCGGAATAGCACGGGCATATCCTCTTGGGATCGTAGGGTACCGCCAAAGTTGTCGGGAGATCTCTTTCCTATTCGCTTCGGCTGATCCGGATATTCTTAGGTAACCCCCCCCGGAATGACTTTGATTTTCCAGGAACGAACGAGTAGTACTACTCTTGCTTCTTAGAGCTTACACAATTTTCGTCTTCTCTCTTACTCTTTTTTACGACTTTAACAGCAGCTTGTAGGATATATTTTGGGACATTTGTTTATCCGAAGATAAATTTGGTATCGATCTTCGTATTATCGGTCCTTGATAATTGTTGAATTTATTATTCTGAGAAGACAATCGCATCAGTCTAAAAAAAGAAAAGTGAAGGAATTCTACTGAATAAATCATCGGCTATTTTACTGTACTTATTTTAAATTTCAATGTAAAAAAAAATCGATGATAAAAAAAAATCATATTACTATTATTAATAGACAAGACCTCAAGACTAAGCAGCCTTTTGAAGTAGCCCAAAAGTGTCTCATCGTCTTCGTTTTTTTTTTTATCTTATCTTCAAAAAAGCTAGAAAGTGACAAAAAAAGAGTAAAGAAAAGAAAAGCCTTTGATAAGATAAATGATCGCTACATATATACAAAATTCTGCTTTTCCTGATACTACTTTAACAACATGTATATTACAAAATATACACATAACAAGACTCAACGAATTTACAAGCATTTTTTTAAAGTAAAAAGTAGTAGGAAAAGAGGAATCTTGGTATATAAAGCGTTCGTTAAATTCATAGCTGCTTCTCCGGACACAAGCAAATAAAATTACGCGTGGCGTGATGAAGAGCTGCTGCTGCTGCTGCTTTGGTACGAGGTTAAAGGAGAGGAAAAGATAGTGTGAGAGAGATAGAGACATAGTCTACAAGGAAAAAGAGAGTAGACAAGGTACCAGTAAAACACGTCTCCAAGCACGAACTAAGGAAGAAGTATGTACTATGTACAATATACAGAGACCAAGAGCTGGTATGTATATACGACGGATCCTCGTCTTTGCCCAACTTGGCTGTTCCATTTTTTTTTCTAGACTGGCTCACTTCGTTTATACTTAGCTTCTGTTATTCGTTAAAGCTTGACATCTCTTAGTGTCACGTTCACTATACTACTCTCTCTCTCTATATTTATATTTTTCTATCACATCTTTTCTTGCGACTTGCATTGCTTTCCAAAGCTTTGACGATCTTGCTGTTAACTGGCCGACGACGATCGTACCTAGCGAGCTTGGAAGTTTATACGATCTTATAAGCTTGCATCGCTAAGATGCTATAACGGACGAAGAAGAGGATCGATCGATGAGAGACGGTTTGAACGCCAGGCACGCCTAAGACACCTGAAATACCCACGTATACGAGGTTCTATTTTATTTAAAGGGGAAGGTATATACATGTGAGGTAATAATGGGTATTATATCGTAAAATCAAAATCTGCATTACTCATTATATCATTGATATTATACTTTGTTTTATTCATGAGATGATGAGTTTACTATATTTGTTTGAGATAGAGTGTTGATTTGAAAAAAGATGTGTAACTTTTTGATTTGATATGTTTTGATGATTATTTGTATTTCAGTGGTGGAGTTGGTAGTTGGATAAAGTTGAAAACTATGTGTTACTACGTGTCTGACCATACACAACTTTTTCTACTTGTTTGTTGTAAAGAAAAAAAAAACGACGATATTAATAAGGAAAATGTGCTGAAAGTTTAGCTTAAATAATAAAAAAATTTTAAATAAACATAAACAAAATTTGGAATAACATGCTAATGACCATAGAGTGTAAACGAGCATCAGCATGAATAACGTAGTAGCAAACGTTAAGCCAAGAGCGGAAATTGTCATCCATTTGCAGTCTTGATGTCGGAACCGTTAGCTAAATGCGATGTCCGATGAAATTTTCACAAGGGACTAATGTTGAAGGTACCTTAACCGGATAGACGATTAAAGTAGAGTCGGGATGCTTTTAATAAAACTGATGAAGAAAAAAGATGAGAGTATTGTGTTCGTTAGAGATGAAAGATGTTAATGGTGTAGAAGGGATATTATTTTGTTTGATTAATAGTAATTTTGAAGACTTATGATTATGTTGGCTTTTTTTTTCTTGTAAAAATAGATTGAATTGGATTAATGGACAAGATTTATTTTAAATATTTGATGAAGACTTATTAAATGTGTTTATATAAGAATTAACTTTTTTTTTGTATTTTATGAAATGGAAGCGTTTATCCTTATTTTATTTTATTTTTTTTTTTTAATTAAAAATATTGATCTTTTTGTTCAAACAAAATTTCAAAGCTTTTAATAATTCTTGTAACATAATTTTACTGTACATAATTAGATCTTTTTCTAAAGATAAAATTTACCAACTCTTGCAATATCCATTTTTAATTGAAACTTTCACTGAAAAAAAAATATTAATACCAAGATGAATCTCTTGTATATATCTTTTATTCACACAAATGTAATATACATGTAATCACTACAGAAATCTCATCTCAAAAGAATCACGTAATCTAGTTCACCTTGAAAAAAAAATCCAATGAAAAAAAGCAAGTTTTTCAAAATTCCAAGAGCTGAGAGTTGAAAAAAAAAGTAGCTTGCTCAAATACTTCGTATATATACAAGCACGTTATTTCAACCGGCCAAGGATAAATACAGTCCAAGTCTTTTCACGTCGAAGGGCAAGACTCAGAGTGAGAGAAAAAAAAATCTGGTGCTCTAGATGATAAACCGAGATACTTTAACGTGGCAAAACCAAGTTTAGTACCATTTTTTTTAAATCAAATTTTCTTTACCCTGAAAAATCTCAAAAAAAGGGTGTAAACGAGAAGATGAAAAGCAGACGTGAAAATAGTAGGAAAAAAAGGAGTTGTGAAAATATCTCTGATTGCGTATATATATCTTATTAGTGTTGGAATTGGAACGCCAGCTGTGATTGCACCGTTTCGGGCTAATGGATTTTTGCCCTCGGAACTTTGGCCTCTTCCAAACGAAGAGAAAAAAAACAGACAAAAGAGAGAAGAAGAGAGAGAATTGACGATGAGATTGCGATTAAGTGGAAAACGAATAGAATTGATAGCGTATAACTACTTGTGATGGGCTGAAGTATAGCTTGATTACAAAACTTGTAATTTTTTTTTAAATTAAATTGTTTGGTAAATTAAATTAAAAACATCGAGTGACCTTAATAATGTTAAGTGCACAAATACTTTTTCTTTTTTATAACATTTAAAATTTTAATAAATTTTTTTTTTAATAATGCAAAAAACCAACTGATTTATAAAATCGTCTATCACAGTCAAAATGAATTGGTGCGAGAGAAAATTTAACGTGAATTAGGACACTTGACGAAAACAATTTGGAAAATCGTATTTCCTCTTCCGTAGCGATAACTTGGCTCTCTTTTTAATTTTAAACGACGTTTGCTAAAATCGTTTATTTGTTACTCAAGGAATATTTACTTAATCTTTACTTTTCTCTTCAATTCTTCTGATTCCTCATTTTCTTTCTAGCTTTTCATTTTATTCGTATAATAAAAAGAAAGTTGCAGTTAAAATTTAATGTATATATAAATCCTTGGTATTACTAGAGAATAATGCATTTAAACTTGATGCTGCTGCTTTGGTCAGGGGATGTACCATTTATTTTGCATATTAATGCGAAGAAATAGCGGGTTTCTCTTGCGCAGTTTGCAGTTTATATATTTTGAGGATTTACTGTAAATCGGCTCATACGCATTTTGAAAATCCCAAAAATATATATGCATTGTTTAAGGAGTATTTCAAGCTTTACTCTACATCTACATCTCCGACTACGTAAATTTCAAAGTAACTTTCTTTCACACCAGATATAACAAATCAGCTTACAGCTTCATATTTACATCATTTAAAAGCATACTTAATTTAAGAAAATTTTTACAAAATTCTATTATTTAAGATTTACCAAATCTATAACTTGCTTAACACTTGGCAATAGATGCTAGCTCAAACTACAAACGAGTCTATGATGTAGCAGCGCAAGTAAAAGATGAAAAAAAAAAATAAAGGAGAAAAAGCTGGGACAGTAGCAAAAGAAGAAGAAGAAGAAGAAGAAGAAGAAGAGAAAGGAGGAGGGGAAGAGCATTGGGTCGGCATGAAATTCGCTAAATAAATTGCCGTAGCCGGGTAACTTTTCTATTGGACCAAATGATTTATGGCCATCAGGCAGTCTCTAACCTTCTTCTACCCACCATACTATAGCTTTTCTTCCTCTTTCGTTCGTTGCTTGTGCGCAGTTTTCTTGCACTCAACCGCTATGCGATCGAGCTCGGAACGTCGCCGCATGTGCGCGTATATATACCACATTGAATTGCGTTGAGCTTCATGAGCTTGCTACAAAACTTTTCTCTTCTTTCCTTTCTCTCTTTCTCTCTTTCACTTCGTGATGGAGTTCGAAAAGTAATTAAGGATATGGTTGCTCTCGAGTATTTTCTCATTTTTACGAAGGACTTTGGTTACATGTATATATATACTTGCGTATGTCTTACGTAAAACTCGATCTTTATTTTTCGTTCAAGTGAAAAAAGATGTGTTTGGTCAGACAAAAGTACATTTACTTTATTATGCTTAACGAAATTTTATTTCTAAACTTTATATATACCCCACAGTTACTTATTGATAATGAAAATAAAGTAAGTTATATGAAAAAAAAAAAAACAATTTTTGTAAAACAATGATACTAGAAAGGAAAGCACATACGGTCATTCAATGAAAAAAAAAAAAAAAAATAACTTCATCGAAGTGATAAAGTTTCCATCAGGTTGTAAATCGACTGTATACCTATAGGTATACACGATCAACCGACAAATCCTCTCCGATTTTCGGAAAGCTCCCTACAGTATATATAGTAGTAACAGCAGCATAGAATTCAATCGCTTTTCAATTCGGTAGAACGTTTGAGCACGGGTGAAAATCCTCCAGACAAGACAAAATGAGAGCAAATATCGCGTAGTGGACCAAAGAGAAAAAAAAAGACAGTAGTAACAGCAGCAGTACAGACAGAGCAACGTTATTCACTTGTCGAAGTATAGTCAGCACCTCGATGTTGTTTACTAGGATAGAATTGAAAGAGGAAAGTAGAAGGGAGAATAACGTAAAAGAGAGAGAGAGAGAGAGAGAGAGAGAAGAATGAGAAGCGAGTAGTAGAACTGGGGGGGGGGGGGGGGGGGGGGGGGGGGGGGGGGGGGGAGGGGGGGGGAGGGGGGGGGGGGGGGGGGGGGGGGGGGGGGGGGGGGGGGGGGGGGTAGCTCTGCTCTCTATACTGAAACACTGAGAATATGTAAATTATTGCGTTCACTGCTTTCTCCTTCTCTCCATGCTTTGTCAGGGTAAAGATGAGTATGCTACAAGGTACATAAGAGAAATGCAATAGAGTAACATATGCTTCTACAATTCTGTCTCAATATTTTACGATGTAAAATATTTAGGCGAGTCAGTTATGACTAAGATGACTTAATATAAATATTAAAATTAGATTAAAAAAAAAAAAAAAAAGAAATAAGGTAATAGTGGCACTTAACGTAAAAGTGTCAATACACGCGAGAGTGTAGAAATGCATCGACAAGCTGCTCTCTCCTGCTAAGTGGCTGTATTGCCTGCGACGATGCAAAAGCGTAAAAGCAAGAAAGTTCCATCATCGACAAGCTTGCGTGTAGGTACTCTTCTTCTTCTTTGCGTGACACAACGAAGCGACAATGTGTCTTGAAACGAGTTGATACACTGCTAATGCTATATACCTTACTTTGTTAAGTGTGAGCTTGCATTTGTAGTAAAGTATATTGGAGAAGAGACTTGCATTTGTATACTGTGCATCCAAGGGCTGGAAAAACTGTTCTGTTTCAATTTAGCGATGTGTATTGATTGAACGTTTTGGGAGTTAAAAACATTTTTAAAGCTTTTTTTTTAAATTGTAATGTATTTTTGAATTATATTGAAATGAAAAAAAAAATTTTTTTAAACAAGATAATATTTTACGATTAAAAATTAATCAATCATTTAGGTAGAAATGTGGCAATCTGAATAATTAGTTTTTGAAATAATAATACGAAAAAATGACAATAAAAAAATATTGAATTAAAAATAATCAACTTCGTTTAATTTTCTAACTTATTAAGAGATTTTTAAATTACTTTTAAATTATTCTTAAATACCTTTGAGACATTCTCGCTATAAAGCGTATTTCGGTTAGATATTGAACATAATAACTTGGTCAGAGACGTAAAGGATTTGAACCCACAATCTGTGGATTACGAAGCAGGCACCTCGATTACTAAGTTATTACAAACCTTAACTAAATAAATATTAAAATCTTATAAATTATATCATGCTTATATTTGTTTACAATAATTATTAATAAATATTTTCATATAAAATTCAATAATTTTAAAAGTAAAATATGAAGATTACATACTTCAACGTGACATTCTCTTAAATATTAAGAACATGAACTCTGCACTCACTATAAAGCTTCTATAAAAGTATTCTATATTCATAAAAGTCATCTCTTTTTTTTCTTCAGAACAAACTTCACGTTAGTTTTTCAACCATTATGAAAGAAAAAAAAAAGAAGTCATCGTATTTTACATTTTAAAGTTTAACTCTTTTGTTGCATTCTTATGCTACTGCATTAAGAAAATTAAGTCGAAAGTAATTTTCTTTCATAATTCTTCAAACTTTTTAAAATCTTTTAATTTATTTTTTTATTTTTTTTTTTAGTTACAAACTATTTAATTTTGAATTTTATTAATATTGATTGTAATTTAGCTTTTAGTCGATATTACGTTAATGTTTTTTAAAAACTTTTTATCTTACATCAATTGCAAAAAATAACAATTTTCATTAAAAATTTTTCATATTTTTACTCAATTATCAACAATGAAAATGCATTTTATTATTTTTTATTATTTAACAGAAATATAACAAAAAACTTTTCACAAAATTTTATGTACAAGTAATATTTATTTATTATACTGTCATAAATTTTCAAACAACCTTTAATAACATTAAAAAATAGGTCTATATCTATATCACAAAAGCTTTTAAATATTTTTCAAAATGAAAAATCCAAATACAAAGTCAACATTTCAAGTTTCAAAAAAATACTAAAGTCACAAAGCCAAATAAAAATATTCAATTTCAAGACTTTCTTAAACAAGAAAGCAAAAATAAACAAAGGAGCCTTTGAAATTCAAATATCAAATTCATCATAAACTTAAGGTAACACAAGCCTGCAAGTTGTTCAACATCAGAATAATCAAATCCAAAAAAAAAAAAGAAAGATACATATACATAAAAGAAAAGAAAAAAAGTATAAAATAAATCTATCCCCCCCAAAAAAAAAACAAAAAAAAAAAAGTACCCGCCGCAGCGTCCAGAACGACTAATGTGCTCGCTCGCAGCGCGGATGGAAACTTCGAGGTGACACTTGCGACAAAAGCAACGATCTACCATCAAGGCTTGGTTGAATGGAAGCCACCCGCTATATACAAATCCTCTTGTGAAATCGACGTCGAGTACTTCCCGTTCGACGAGCAGACCTGCGTACTCAAATTCGGTTCATGGACCTACGACGGCTTTAAGGTAAACGCCCCCGTGGCGTATGCATGCTTAAGCAAAAAAACAACATTTATTGCAAAATTTAAACAAACAAACAAACAAACAAACAAGAAAAAAAAGAAAAAAAGAAAAGAAACAACAACAAAAACAATTAAAATTAATTATTAAGTATGTTGATCAAACACACCTGTTGACGTTTATTATTCACTGTGTGTGTTTGTGTTGTAATTATTATTATTTTTTTTTTTTAATTCGCATTGTAAAATAATTATTATTCGTGTTGTATTGTGCGAACTGTGCTAGACCCTCTACCCCATGTTTTATTTAACACCCCCCCACTTAGCTCACACTACCAAGCTACACCCCACTATAACCCTATCTATATACCCCCCCCCCCTCTTTTTTTTTATTAGATCAAAACACTATATTTATTTTATATAGAAATGCTGTAGCGAATGACAATCTTGCAATCCTCACAATATTTAGGTGAGGATTCAAGTTTAGGGAGGGAATTTAAAAAGATAGCTTGTACGACGTTGAAGTGATGAGAAGACGTGGAGATGGATCGAGAAAGAAAAAAAAAGCACGCGGCCAACCGAGACAGAAATGGTCTCCTGCACTTATTGAAAGCTCGGCTAAGGATACGCCGAACTGTATACCAGTGTGCGTGTGTGTATATATGCCTGCGTATGCCTGTCTATATATGTAAATGTATAAATGTGCGTGAAAGAAATAGTATGTGAGTGTGTGTGTGTGTGTGTGTGTCTTATTTCTTTCTCTTTTTCAGTGTATATATTATACTTATAGTGTCTTCGTATCACCATTACATCTATCTGTCTTGTCTGTGTTATTTTTTTTTTCTTTCAGTGTGTGTATTATTATCTCTCAACTTTTTTTATATCTCTTACTTTACTTTCCAGCTGAGCGTTAAAACTACCACAACTACCACAACTACCACCACCACTACTACTACCATTGCTATATCACTAGTGTGTAATATTAATAACCATCACCAAATTAAACCAAATCACCATCGCACACCGATTTAGTAGACGATGCGGAACGCTATATATAGCACGATATCTCAGACAATGCACATTATATATATCTCCTCTCTCTATTTCTCTCTTTTTTTTTTTTTTTACCAAAAACTACAATATGCCACCCCATTTTTACCACCCACAACCACCAACTACCATCACTTTTTCAATCGTTCTCTTTTTTAAAAAAAAAAAATCTTCCATTTTTTTTCTCATTTTTTTTTTTTGTATTTATCTATCATCAAAGTGGTATCTCTCTTTTTATCTATCTCTCAAAACTTGCGTAATACGTCAAGTGGTACGTTACATTCTTGTATATCTTACAAGGCTTGCTTGATTATTATTTCCATGTACATATAAAAAAAATGAAGCAAAGTTAAATGGAACCTGCCACTCTAAGCATCATACTTTTTCTTCAATCATTAGAAAGAGTATGAACTTTCTCACCCACTACCCCACACTATTTTTTCTCTATCACCCTCTACAACCCCCTATCATGAGAGATATCACGAGACTTTACCACTTTACACCCTGTATTACCCCAAGCCCAAGGATAGTTTTGATACTTTCTACTATAAATACAGTCAGTCTTTTTCAAATTTTTTTATTTGTTAATCTTTTATTATACTTGTCATAAAATTGCAATAAATTGATTCTTTTGCTATTGTTGAAATTTTTTAAATTTAAATTGTTATTTTTAAGTAATTTAATTTTTGATCGTGAATAAATAATACTTTTTTTAACACACATTCTTGAGCAAGCAATAAAAAAGTACGGTTTATTAATGAGGACAACCTTCTGGACATTTTATTTGATAGCAGATGGAAATTTTAGTAAAGTAGATTTTTTTAACTGTAAGATACTTTGATTAAATACATTACTCGCTGCTATCATTGTTAAATTACATTTTTATCTCAATCTACTTAAATAGGTATAAAATTAACGAAATAAGAGTGTACTGAAGAGATAACGAAAATTACCAAAAAGAAACGGAAATGTTTGATAAGTCCAAAAGGTATAAAATAAATTTAAAAGAACAATAGAACAAAAAAGGAATAGTTTTTTGCAAATAAAAAAAAGTATAATAAGATATTAGTGAGAAAAAAAAAAGAAAGAAAGACAATGTTGTAATTTAGCCAGCGATAAATATGAATATATAATAAAATAATAGGAAAATGAAGAGGAGATGATCGCGTGCCGAAAGTGATATTATATAAATGAGAAAGAGAGAGGTTTATTACCCAGGGCTTGTTTTTTGTTTTCTGTTCACGGTGTTCGCAGCGCCGACGGCAACTACGAGGTGACGCTGATGACCAAGGCCACCGTCTACTATTCGGGATTGGTTGTATGGCAGCCACCGGCAGTTTATAAGTCCTCCTGCTCCATCGACGTTGAGTTCTTTCCTTACGACGTACAGACCTGCGTTTTGAAGTTAGGCTCATGGACCTATGACGGCTTCAAGGTGCCGAGAGAATAACATTTACCAGAGAGAGACAATTATTATTATTTTTTTTCTTTTTTCTTTTTTTTAATTAATTTTTTTATTTTAATTTTTTTTTTTTTAATTGTTTGTAAAGTAAAAGTTTTTGGATAATTTTTTTTAAATTGTTTTTATTTATTTTTTCTTTTCAATTTTGTTCTGTTTAATTTTAGGAGTTAAACGTGATCGACGTTATTTTTACGTATGTCGGGTATTGTTGTTTTGGCCTTGCCCCGCTCTCTTTTTTCATAAGCCACATACCTGTGATTTCAAAGTAAATTAAAAAAAAAAAGAAAAAAACAAGTAACAAAAAATTAATTTTTTTGCTACTTAAAATGTTTCATCTTTTTATCAAATAATGAGTAATTTTAAAATTGAAAAAATAAAAATTATTGAATTACACAGGTAAATGGCTTTAATGACGAAATTCTAGAAGTAATATTTCAAGTAATGGATTGAGTATAATAAAATATATATTACTAATCGCATTTCTGTCACTCTCTCGCTGGTTTGATATTATATATATTATATATATACATATAAATAACGATTGACTTGGCTCGCTCGTTCGTGAGATGCGCTGTTGAACGTCTAACTATATATTACATGCATACACATACTTATTATATATATTTATGCATTCCTGTTTATCTTTTGTAATGACAATGTTTTTTTTTTTCTTCATTTATATACGTTAACATTCATCGTTCGTGCATCGTTCTTTGTTTCTACTTCTTTTGTAATCGTATATATATATTTATACATATTGTTTTATTAAATTGTTTCCTATCTAAATGGAAAAAAATGGAAAATTAAGAAAAAAAAAATTATACAAGTAAATGTACGATTAAAAACACACGAGGGAAATTATACGTTGACCTAATCCCTCGATTAATTTAATGATTTCACAAGTACGCGTTAAAAATCATTAATTTATTATTATTTATTTATTTATTTATTATTTTTTTATTTTATTTTATTTTATTTTATTATGAATTAATTCACCACTATAGGTGCATTATGATTTTATTTTTATTGATACGTATTCAAACAATTATAATAAATACGACTCAGTGTTTTCTTGCTGTAAATTTTAGTAATAAAATTTTATTTTTCGAGACAATGCTTAGCTCTTACTTAAAATCTTATAAATACGAAAAGTAAGAGTCTTTCAAGTTTCGAGCTAGCCGTATATTTTACACAGAAGTGATAGATTAATTGCTGCTGCATTTAAATGCATTTGATAATTTGTAAAAAAATTATTATTTTGTTTTATTTTTGCTGTTTTATATAAGAATCGGATTTTATTCAATATATTAATAAATGGTTTCATTAATTATATTACTATTGATGTAAATTTTTAAATATTAACGGATTAGATTTGATATATGATTTTAGTATCTAAGATGGTGTTATAAAAATGATCATTTAAAATTAAAATAATCGTAACTTATTAAAAAAAGACAATCGATAATAAGAAAGTAATTAATATATAATGCTGCTTTTCGCTTGAAAATTATATATTACATAGTTTTTTTACACCTGCAGCTGCTTGAAAAAAATTGTATGTGTGTATGTACATACATAGTATAGTCGATTTGCCTTGATCATGCAAATATAATTTTTGTTTTATTAGTTACTTGAGATCTTAAGTTCGAAAAGTAAAATGTTTATTTTGTTTTTATCGTATATATATAAAAAAAAAGGCATGAATTATAATTTATTTAATATTTTTTCTCTTGATGTCCATGGTATGAGCATCGATGAGATAAAATAATTTTAAGTTTTTTTCTAATCATTAGACGATTTGTTTTATTATTTAACTAAACAAAATAACTAAAAATAACTTATAAAATGATATCAATGATGTCGCATATTCGATTATTATATCTCATTATTCGATATTTTAAGCATAAATTAGTTTTAGATTATACGATGATAATAAATAAAATTATCAAAATTATGTTAAAATGTGTCAGCATTAATTAAAGTAATTTTCAATAATCGAGTATGCTTAATCAATAAAAAAACTAAAAACCAAAATATAAAAGCTACAATTTAAAATGTATGAAAAATCTTCCATGTTAAAGTGTATCTTAACACATTTTCCACGCATGAAGAATAACAAACCTCATCGTCCATCATTTTCTGGAAAAAAAAGTACAGTTACCGCATAAAACTAATCCTTGTAGGAAAAAAAAATATATATTGCCTCCACGGGAGAATGAGCTGTTTTTCGCACTATTTTTCACTGTAAAAAGAAAATATATTTCTTAATTTTTTTTCCAAGACTGCCAGCAATATCCCTTCATATTGTTAATGAACAATTTGATACTTTTATCAAAAATTATGTATCTTTCTATAATTACGACAACTAAAATAGTAATTTAAGTGAAGAAATAATAATAATAAAAGCAAAAGTATGACTCATCGTAACAAGCGAAAAAATTTTAACTAGGCCGTGTATATCAGTTTCGACTTTTAGCAAATATCAAACGTAAAATATTTTACAATTGAAAAAACGAAGTAAATCAATATTTTTACGGAATAACGTTACCTGTCGATTCACTCCACTATTGAATCGGAATTTTCACTCACTAAATTCTGTGTGAGCTAAAGTTAGTTGGGATAGTGTATGTCAATTATACAGCTCGATTTTTCTTTTACATTCGTATATTTTTAAACAAATTTTTCAGTTAAAATAAATTTGTCAATAAAAAAATTAGCAAAATTCATAATAAGACTCCAATATCGATTATTCCGCGAACCATGTAAGAAAACCCTTCGGAAATCCGTTAGATCCAACGATCGAGAGATCACAAATTCAGTCTTCCAGAACCGCGCAGCCTCCCAGACGCTCCAATAATATCTCGAACGCGCTCTCTGCAACCATCTCCTTTACCCCCCCACACAACCACACACCCGCATCGTGACCTCGCAGCTCTTCTCCCCTATCTCCCTCCCACCCTTCCCAGGATCCCGCAGAGTCGTTTCGCGCGTTCGCCTCGAATTTCATTAAGCGCCCGGACGCGCACTCGCGCGCGTGACTCGTATAATTTTAATCAAAGTTCACTGCGGCCTCGGGTTCACTGCGCAAAAATGCGTCGTCGTCGTCGTCGTACTCCCACTCTCTAAAGCTATTGGCTCTAATTGACGCGCTACTACACCCGCCCCTTCCCCTCCCAATGAAATCAGTTTAATTGACACAGGTTGATTTTTCTTTCGTGGATCTCTTGAAAAAAAAGTTTGTTTTTTTAATTTTCTGAACTAGGAAACATTTTTTTTTTTTTTGGAGATTGTTAGATAAATTTTTTAAAGTAGGATTTTTAATTTGTGGGTTTTAGCAATGCGAAAAAATTATCGGTAAAGAATAGTGATTAAATTTTTAACTTGAATTATTATTTAAATGATATTTTTATATTTAAATCATAATGAGAGTATATCGACGCCTCGGAAGAAGAAGGGCACAACTCAGGAGCCCGGACGAAGAAGGGCACAACTCAGCGCCAAGAATGAAGAAGGGCACAACTCAGA